>LR752687.1:3783-65614 GCA_902729485.2 Mus minutoides
GTGTGTGTGTGTGTGTGTGTGTGTGTGTGTGTGTGTGTGTGAAAGAAAAATGTAAAACATTTCACTGGAGACAGAGAGATGATACCTAGCTTTTCTGAAGAAACCATGCAAGCAAGAAAAGTAGGATTTTTCAGAAAGAAAATATTAGCCTAGAATTCTCTATACTGCAAAATAGAATTCTATATCCCCCAGACTATAATAGCCTTTGTGACTGGCCCATTTTTCTGGCTAGATATGGTGGTGTTGAGATTATTTAATCCCACCCTGGTGCTTCTACCCTGCCTTAGACCATTTAGTTCCCAGAAGAAAGACACACACACACACACACACACACACACACATATTTACATTGACAATAAGCCTTAAACAATACAATGGTTGGGCAGATACCTACCATCTATGGTATTAGAGTCTACTTTCCTTTTTTTTTTTTTTATTTCCCCTTTTTTTGAGACAGGGTTTCTCTGTATAGCCCTGGCTGTCCTGGAACTCACTTTGTAGAACAGGCTGGACTCAAACTCAGAAATCTACCTGCCTCTGCCTTCTCTGGGATTAAAGGTGTGCTCCACCACTGCCTGGCTAGAGTCTACTTTCCTATCGATCACTCTGCATTATTTCTTACTACTTACTATGCTTCATTGGGCTGGTCTTAACTCCAATTGGGCAGCCCTCAGAGCCAGAGTCTCTTGACTCCTAACCCGTGTTGGCTTCTCCTTCCGTCTCTTGCTCTCTTCTTCCTCCTTGTAGTCCTCTCTCCAAGAAACCTAAACCCCACCCCTGTCTTCTGCCCAGCTATTGGCTGTTAGCATCTTTATTTACCAATCAAAAACAACTTGGAGCCAAGGTATAAGTAAGGACTCTGTTTCTGGGACAACCAGGTCTTGGAGACCTGTACAGACCTGCACACTTAGCATTACCATAGATAGCAAAAGACCAAACCTCAACAAATACAGTAAGACAATTTCTTTAGAGCGGAAAACCTCTTTAAAGATAAGGACACAGAGATTGTGTGTGTGTGTGTGTGTGTGTGTGTGTGTGTGTGTGTGTGAGAGAGAGAGAGAGAGAGAGAGAGAGAGAGAGAGAGAGAGAGTTAGTTCATTGGGCACTGTGACAAAACTTGTAGTCCTAACATTTGGGGAATAGAGGCAAAAGAAAAGGGCCAGGGGCTCAAGTTAATCCTCTCTCAATTTCAAGGCCAGCCTGGGCTGAGGCCCTCTCTCAAAAATGAAAAACAAAAAGCAAGTAAACAAAAAAGAACACACCATGCTGACACCATGCAGAATAAAGTAAGGGCTGCTGTGATGCCTGGATCCCCCCTCCCCAGGGCGGCAGAGTGTTCCACAGGGCAGGAAGATGAACTGGGTGCAAAGGTCAGCTCCATTGTTTTCCATTCTTGTCTTGGGAAGCTCTTCTTGTTTGTTTCAGGTTTTTAACTTTGTATTGTTTCAGACAGGGCAAATTTCTGTTGTCCCTAGCTTATAGGAACATGGACATCACTGCTATTGCAAAAGGGACCGTTTTGCTTTTTAAATCTTGAGTTTCAGTTGGATACTGTGTGTGTGTGTGTGTGTGTGTGTGTGTGTGTGTGTGTGTGTGCATGTGTGTATGTTGTGTGTGTTGTGTGTGTTGTGTGTGTTGTGTGTGTGTTGTGTGTGTTATGTGTTTGTGTGTGTTGTGTGTGTGTGCGTGTGTGTGTGTGTTGTGTGTGTGTTGTGTGTTTGTGTATGTGTGTGTGTGTGTGTTATACCTTGCTACTAAGGCTGTAGTCTACCATATCTAGATAGCTTTCCTGAGCTCGGCACAAAATGGAGGACTCCCTTTTCTTAACCCGGCTTCTTCTCCCTCTAATCTTAGGAGAGACCAACCCCTAATCTTCTACCTGAGGAAGGCCTTTGGCAAAATTATGGGTTCAACTTCCTGGGATGTTTCTCCATGCAAATGAGCTATCCTCAGAACTTTAAGCCTCAGCCAAGGAAACCTCATCCCAAGAAGAACCCTTTCCACTCTCCATGTTTCATATATTTAGCCCTTGATTCACCCTGAGTGAAGTGTATGTGCATAAGCTGTTACGTTGAATATACTCTAAGAGAGCTGTTTTCTAAAGGAGCTGTAACACTGAAGAGCTGTAACACTGAAGAGCTGTAATGCTAAAGTCTTCTGAGAAGACCACCACCCCCGGCACGCATTCACACACATGGAGTAAATAAAAACAATTTTTTTCTTAAATAAATCCCTACTGATGACTAAGAGAAACCACAGATAATGAGTATTGGAATGCATGTCTCTGCAAGAAAAGAAGAAAGTATTCTTGCTAGGATGCAGCCAAGGTTCTGACTTCCTAGTCATTAGAGGCAGTTGTAGTTACAAATGAGTCTTAGCCTTCTGTGTGTGTTTGTCACTTGAGTTGCCATGGGAACAAAGGCGAAGTAGCACAGGTGCAGACACAGGCATGGGACAGCCCAGTGTCTGAAGGAAGGATGACTAAGCGTTAGCTCCTGGAGAAGGGTGAGAGAGCAGAGCACCAACAGACAATGTAGAGTTCCAATAAGATCCAATGATATTGATCACTAAGTTATGGCTCTGAAATGCTCATTTCACCTCATGTGTCCCTGCACATCCTAGATCTATTTCCCTGTGTGACAGTGAACCCAGTGACCTTGCTCCATGGAAGCACTGCATTATTTCCCCCACATCAGTATCAACTCTCTATGTCTGGGAGCCTGCAAGGTATATAGTCAAATGCAATTGTTGCTACTATAGCATAATAAATGCTGGGAAGCTTAGCTTAATCTTTAATTCATTCAAAGTGGACTTGTTTCTATCTGGGTTATTCTCCAGAGTGTTGGGACCGACCTCTAGAGACCCAGATTAAGTCTTCGACTTTCTCCAGATGCCACGCTTTCCATCCAGCCTGAACTTGGGTTGGCTGGACAGTCTTCCTCATGGGTGTAACAACCATTTACGATGCCATGTAGCAGCTGTGGGGGATGGCTCAGTGGGTACAGTGCTTGTTGTGCAAGCATGAAGACCCATGTTCAGATCCTCAGCAACTGCGTAAAGAGTCATGCATGGTAGCACATAGCAGCTGAAGCAGCAGAAGCAAGCGGACCCCAGGGGTTTGCTGCTCAGCCAACTCAACTGAGCCTCTGCCTTAAACAGTTATAGCAGAGCCTGATTGAGGAATTGAGGAAGACACTTAATATTGATAGTTATAGTATACACATACACACTGACACACAGGAACTGAATGGAGTTCAGTAGTTAGAACACTTGTCTTACAGGTACATGATCTTGTGTCTGATACCTACTACAACAAAAGAAAGAAAGAAAGAAAAAAATCTACAAAACCAAAGAATTCTTCTTGACATGCCTTGGTTTTATCTACAGCAATGATACTCATCACTATAGTAATCACTTATAGTGATGGAATTAAACACTTAAGAAATGGAGGGTTTGGGAAGTGTAAGGTAGGCACTTCAGGGCCAAATAGTCCCCCCCCCTTTTTTGTTAGGGCTGAGCACCATGCTAAGATGTAAACAACAGGCACCCAAAACCCAAGCATTACATTCAAGAGGAAGTGGGACTTCTAATTCAGTAAAGGGACACTCAGTGTTTCTTGCCTCAGAGAGTTTTGGTGAGATTAAAGGATCATTCTGGTGGCCAGGGATCTCTGCAACCCCAACATGCTTTCACGGGTCCAAGCTCTGAGACCGACAGACCCAAGAGGAAGATGACCTTTGGCCTTCACACACCTCTGTCTGTGAGCTCTGCAGTATGTGCTGAATGGAGAGGGAGACAGATCACAGGAATTCGGCCTCTGCTTGAGACTGGATCATGCCCCTTGTTACAGTCCATCCCTGCCAGGGGAGTGCCCACTTGAGAGAGCTCTTGTCACCCCCATAGACCAGATCATCCAAATGCCCTCCAAAGCCTGAGGTCCACCTAGTTAGCTCCAGGCCACAACTTCAGATACCCAGGGAAAGGGCCCTCTGGGTAGCAAATCTACACTTTCCAGGCACATGTCCCAGACATTCTCACTTATCTCCTTCCCACTCCTCTACTTTCTCTCTGGCTCCAGAAAACTTTGCAACCCCAAGAAAGTTCTGCCCAGTCTTAGGCTTCCAACCAGCCAGTGGGCATGTGCCCTTCTAAATTGACTGCTGGTTCTGACCTGGCACAGTGTGGAGACCTTCTACCTCGTGAGCGACATCAAGTGTGGTGCACCCCCCCCCCCCTCATGTAAGTGAGATCAAGGTCAGACAGGAGAGATTAGCATAGAGAAGGACATCGAGGGACATTGCTACCATTGTACAGAGTAAACATGAGCACTTTTCCTGTAAGCACAGGCATCTTGATGTTATGATTATGATGTTAACTTTAAAAACAACCCAAAGACTCAGATATGATGCTGCCTATCAATACAATCCAAGGATTTCCTCTGTAGTCAGCTAAGAAAAGCATGATTTCATCACATGTTAAGGAAGTGGGCCAAGAAGGAAGCTGAGGCCAATGTAGACCTCCCAGAAGCCCTGGGAAATCAGGGATATTTTCAATGCTATTTTTAACAGCACAGTATTTTTATCTTGTAGTATGCAATGGGATTCTATATTTTTATGATTTTACTTATCCAGTCTCACTAGCGTTTTCTGTGATCTTATTCCTACGTCTGCTAGCAGAAGGTGCCGGAAGAACAAGTGTCCCCCCCTCACAGTTTGGATCACTCTTACTGCCTACCCAGAGTTAGTCTGATCGATGTCCTACTAGAGGTAGAACCTATACAGCCTCTTTGTCAAACAGTGGGGGATGTTTTCTGTATGATTCAACCATCCCAATCACGGGTATGCCTCCACAGGAAGTTAATAACATACAGAAGATAAACCTGAGATGCATGTGATAGTCTTGGATTATTCACAATAACCAAGATATGGAAATCAGCTGAAATGTGCATGCATAGATGAATGGAAAGAGGAAATTGAGATGCACACAATGGAATATTTATTATTCACCATGAACAAGAACAGAATCTTGCTATCTGCAGCTGAATGATGGCACCCAAAGGACACCAGGGGCAGAAAGGCAAGAACTATATGTCATCTCTTAGTTATGGAAACCAAAAGAAGAAAAAAAAACAGACCTGGAAGTAAGATATCAATTACTAGGGAAGGACTAGGGAGGTGAGGGCAGAAAGATCATAGACACATCAGCATGTCCAGGTATACATATGTGCTAATTGGCACCATTAGAGTGTCCCATATACATTTATGCTAACTGACTTTTTCCAACTCGAAAAATTTTTAACTCAAAATTGAGTCTTTGCCTGGTGTTTTTGCTGGTTTTATGTCCATTTGACATAAGCTAGAATCATCTGGGAATAAGGAATCTCAATTGAGTAAATGTCTCCACCAGACAGGCCTGTGGTGCATTCCTTTGATTGAAAATTGATGTGGGAGGGCCTAGCCTCTGTTGGCAGTGGTATCCCCAATCCCTGGTGGTCCTGGCTCATATAAAAAGGCAGGCTGAGCAAGCCAGGGGGAACAAACAAGTAAGCAGCACTCCTCTGTGGCCTCTCTCCGGTTCCTGCCTCAGATTCCTGCCTTGAGTTCCTCTCTCCGGTTCCTGCCTCAGATTCCTGCCTTGAGTTCCTGCTCTGACTATTACTACTAAGCATTCCCTGGATGATAGACTACAAGTCCTATTATGAAATAAATCCTTTCATCCCCAAGTCACTTTTGGTCTTGGAGTTTTATCACAGCAGAAAAGTAGCTAATGTAGTGCAAATGTTGGTTCGATGCTGCTTGTATCCTTATGCTAAATAATGGCTACCCAAGATGTGGTTATCTCTGAAGAGGAGTAAATACTTACATACTCAGTGATGCCCTGTGAACCTTCTCCTCTATTTAACTGACCAATAGAATGCCTGTGACTGGGCAGTGGAGGAAGAAAGGTGGGACTGGCCAATGCCAGCAGCAGCAGCAGCAGCAGCAGCAGCAGCAGCAGCAGCAGCAGCAAGCTGTGGTGGTCAGCACTGAGCAGCCAGAAGCCACAGCAGTAAGCGGCAGGGGCACGAGCCCATGCTTGGTGGATCCAAGATGCAGCAATGAATTCTTCGGGAGCTAAAACTCTTTCCCAGAGTGTTAAAGCTCAATAAAACATCCTCTGTCCCAGATGATTCTTGGTGAAGTAACTCGTACCCTTTATTCCATGTAGGGTAAGACCTTATAAACACTTTAGGAGTAGATCCAGGGGTAGGCGCTTCCCATTGTCTCAGTCTGGGATGTTAGAGATGCTCTATTTGCATGGGGAAGGACTTCAGGGGTTGTCCCCACAGGACTGATTGTCATGGCTCTCTCAGTGGGGTGTCATAGTTACATGTTTCAGATTAAGTAAAGTTTGGCAGGGAGCTGGCCCCACTCCTGCTGCTCTGAGATCCCCCAGGCTCTGAGCTTGCTCAGCCTTACCAGTGCTTCTGTGCTACAGTCCACTTGCCTCACAAGCTGGGACTGCAGCAGATCACACAGGACTAGTAAACCGGAGAATTGTGTCCCAGGCTAGCCAGAGTTATATGTTAAGACCTCCCCTCCCCCTACCTAAGCCAAATAAATAGCCTTTGAGAAGTATCAGAAAGGTATATGGCCTCTGCAAAGCAGGCCTGCTACTGAATGCTATAGCTCTACCTGGTAAGAGCTTTACAGAAGACACTTTCTGGAACTGTTGGGTGCAGAACACAGGACATGCATCTATGAGCCTGGGGGATATGTCTGCTTTCCAGCTGCTATGAACAGTCAGACTTGCCTTGTGAAGTGGCGCCCAGAATGCTTAGCGGTGTCCCACTGGGACCCATGGTCCCCAGAGAAGGCTATTCTGGGAGAGAATGCAGAGCAGGGGTAGGGGAGTGGCACAGAGCTGAAGTGTTGCTTGATGCTGTGTGATCCCTGGGCCAGGCCTGGTGCCCTATTCCTGTAAGTTCCTTGGCATGTCACCTAGTCCCTAGTAAACAAGACCTCCCAACATGTGGCCCAAGAGTGAATGAACAAACATAGCTATTCCCCAAACAAAAGGAAATGCCTAAGGATTCACTATCTTCCTCTACGTAGTTCTTAACACAGTAGGCCACAAACCCTGCCTGTTTGTCCTAGCTATTAGCAATAGGATGTCTAACCTTTCGCAGGGTACAGAGTGGGTACCATGGGACTTTCAGTTCACCCTCAGTCATAACCACTTGCAAACTGGGTACCAGCTGATTCACATAGAACAGAGGTATCTGTGTGTGGTGGTGGGAGGGGAGAGGGTACAGCCTCTGTTTATATTTTCTTTTCCCATGTAGTCTTTAAAACTTTAAAGTATGTGATTTGAATTAGATATTTAATAAACTAATAATATTAATTCATATTTCTGCCCCCAGGGATATTAACCTGATATTATTTCCAACCAGAAACAAATGTTTATTGTACTGTGTTGAGATTAAAGCCATAGCAGCTTTTCTGTCTTCTTGTGTGTTTCCATATATAGAGCATTGCCCATGGGAGGCCCTTGGGCAGGGGGAGCATGTTAACGTCATCACACTCCCGGGCCTGAGAGCATGATAGGCATGTGGGCAAGCTGTAGCTCTTAGCTCATTTTCAAGACAGGTCTATTGCATTGATTGTGACTGTGCTCCAACATGGCCGCATGTGTGAACATTGCTTTCTTGAAGTACATATAACCCATATGAACTATTATAAAATAAAATATAATAATATAAGCATTTTTTCTTTATCTTTACATGTTTGTTTTCTTTTCATTCACCACCCCCTTTTATTTTGGACCATTTCATGCATGGGTAAAACGTACTATGATCATAGGTACCTGCCCATGACCCTCTCCCTTAGCTATCCTACACTTGCCCCGTGTCCTTGTATGTATGCAGGGCATGAATGTGTGTTCACAGCTGCACTGGTCACACCATGTCCAGAGCACAGTGTTTTATGCACCCCTCACCTTCCTCCGGGTCTCACAATCTTCTGTCCTCATTCAAAGCATTTGACCAGTTACAAGTCTCTGTATTAACCACTGTCCACTACAAAAGAGAAGCATCTTTGGCCAAGCTGTGGGCAGCAATAGTCTGTAGATATAAATATAAGTGCTTAGGAGACGGTGTTGCTATATGTCTATTTTTTAAAACAAAATATCTACCTTTTCCCCTAAGGCTTATGACCTTCCAAGCCAAAGTTTGTTTTCAGCTTGTGGGTCTGTTTGCTTGAGACAGAATTCTACTATGCATTTCGTGTTAGCCTTGAACTTACTCTAGCTCAGGATGGCCTCAAAATTAGAGTAGTCCTCAGCCTCACAGAGTGTTGGCATGCCAGGTGTATATTATGATGCCTAGAGACAGAATTCTTTCAAACCATTTATAAATGTAAAATTATTCTTAGTTTATGGATCAAACCAACCAACAAATGAACAAATGAACAAACCAAGCAAACAGTTGGTAAAACTAAAATCAGGTGGCAGGTGAGGTACTGGGTGAGCAACAATAGGCTGGCTACCACCCCAAACTTCTTCAATGTCACTAGTTAGTCCCATGCATGTGCTTGCTTCACTATTGTGGCACACACACACACACACACACACACACACACACACATACACCTTGACTAATAAATGTATGTCAACAATGAGATCTATGGATATGGCTGCTGGGTGATATGTTGTTTGCCTAAATCTGTGTATAAAGATAAATACTCACACATACCTTTGCAAGTACACATAAATACTCATACGTCTAAATGTAGAACGTGAACATATATTCAAGATTCTAGACATTTCCAACTGTTGCTTTCACATCTTCAGAAGCATTACTTAGCACTGCCCCCATTGTCCGGTTCGATAACTGTGTTTTCATGACTTGATCTTATCAAATCTCAAAACCTCCATCTTCACTCATCCAACCATCTGGTTGGTCACCAGGCCAAGCCCACTTCCTTGAACACTAGTGGATTTCCACCTAGAGTCAGGATGACAATGAGTGGGTTTGGTTGTAGGAACATGGAGTATGGTAATTTAAGGGTCCATGATTCACTGAAGAATGATAACCCAGACTCAAATAATATGTAAACGAAAAGTGTTTTACTCAGCAGAAGTCCAGCATGCTGTGGTCTCCCCAATACCAAGATAGAGAGACAACCAAGTGAGCTTGCAGGCCTGATTTAAAGCACATTAGGTAATTCTGGGAAAGGTGACTTCTATGTTAATCTGTGGGGTCTCTCTCTATGGACATTCCATTACTGGGGTGTGGTGGATGGGAACTTGCTGGGGAGGTCTGGAAACTGTTGCTGAGGAAGTCTGGAAACTGCTGCTAACCCATTGTCCTTGCCTCAGGACAGGTGGCAGGGCAGCTTCTGAGGCCTGGACTTGCCTGGATTTGCCCAATTCTCGGAAACAGAGATTTAGGCCTAGTCTCCTTAACTGCCAATATGAAGCCTGTCATGAAATCAGCCTAGCCTTCTCAGTACCTATTAGAGAGATTTGGCCTTTCATGGTTCCAGGAAGTAGTTAAGTAAATTCTGTATTCTGCTCTTGTTCCAACTGGTATAGAGTCTGAAGTGAGTAGGAGTATAATCAAGGAGGAAGAGCCAGGGTGAATGCGGAAGAACTCCAGGATCGTGGCTTGGAGGTCACAAAAGTAAGTTGGAACTTCCAGGAACCCCTGCCTGATGCTTCCAACTTCAAACACACCACTGACTTGCAGGGAACGCTGGCACACTTGATTATTTTCTAAGGGACATCTACCCAGATGAGGAGCTGGGGAACCCGAAGGAAGAGACCTGGTGAGGGACACAGAACTGCATGCGTGGCTTCTTCCCTTTGTCACAAGGGAGGCAGATATCAGCAGTTCCTATGTGACCCACAGCAGCTGAGTAATGCGCTCTGAACTGTCCTGTCTCAGTTGGTAAAATGCTGGCAGACCCCTGGGTTCCAAGCTCCGCAAGGCACAAAGTGGGTATGGTATCATATGCCAGCCATCACAGCACTTGGCAGGTGGAGGTAGGAGGACCAGGAGTTCAAGGTTTTCTATTGCTATCTAGTGAGTTAGAGGCCAGTCTGAGCCATGTAAGATCCTTGATATAAACAAACAAACAAATGGAGATACCTAATGTGGGCCTTCCAAACCCCACCTTGGAGATTCTTCCTGCCCTGAGATTATGCAGAGATAGAATCCTGGTCCTCAGATGTCTCCCCTAGCTAAGTCAGCACAGAAAATGGACTATGTAAATTCCCTCTCCCGTAGAGACGGTCTGAAGTAATCCAAATGGTTTTTGTAAGGCCTGGTAAGGTTCCTTCACCCTCCTTCCAGCACTGAACTGGGAAGAGGAGGAGTGGATCCTTATCCCTAGATAAGATTTAGAAACTGATCTTACGTGGAGGACCAGAGAACAGCGTAAGAAGTCACCTCTTCTCTGCCTGGGGGTATTTCTCCCTCCTGCGGGGTCCACAGAGGGCTTCTCCTGGAAGTCCCAGGGCCAGCAGGCCTGGCTTCCTGCCTTTCTCTAACCAGGGTGGCAGGGGCCCTGCATCTGCCTCCCAGCAGCCTTCCTGTGTTGACAGCACCCTTTGTTCTTCCTCTCTCCCTTGGGAAGATGCTGGCTTGTCTGTTCTGGGCAACAGATTTGGGAAAAAACACACTTTTGTCTTTTAAAGGAATTTATCATTGTTCTTCTGAAGACTCAAAAGAAAAGTCACCTTACACTGATTTCAATTCAACGCTCCCCCTCCCCCTCAAAAACACCAGAAAGGGCTGCTTTGGGCACAATTCAGGCCATGCATTTTTAAATTACTTTATCTACAAAAATGTGAGTGTGTGTGAGTGTGTGATATAAATAATGAACAGGCAAAAGAAAATTGCAATGTTTTTCCTTCTCTCCATTTTCTGACATAAATGCCACCATCAGATTCTTTTTAAAATAAAAGACTCTTCATCATGTGCATGTGTGTATGTGTATGGCTTTTGCACACGTGCAGGTACCATTGGAGGCCAGTGGAGACAAGAAAGTGTCCAGTTTTCTAGGAGCTGTAGTTACAGGCAACTGCGAGTCTCCTGATGTTGGTGATAGGAGCTGAACTCTAGTCCTTGGCAAGAGAAAAGAAACTCCTAACCCTGAGTCACGCCATCTCTCCAGCCCTAGATTGCTTTCTTGGTCCTTTTATGCCAGCGACTTCAGAAAGCCTTGCTGTATATTCTTAAAAGACTGCCTGGAAATTTGTAGGGTTGGGTAATAAACTTTACTGTATACTTTAATACAGCCTGAACCCCAGAATAATCTTTACTCCAGGGAGTGTGTATGTATGTAAAGGGTCCCAGAGGTAAGATGGAGCCTATGACAACTTCCTGAGAAAGAAGTTTTGAAAGCACATACTTGCACGTCCATGAAAATTTGTCACCAACACAGAGCTTTTGTCAGGTGGGTTCCTTTTATTCATGACAGGAAGGGGACTTCCCCTCAGTAATACAGTCATCTCTGGTTGCACATACCCCTCCCTTTCTTCCATGTCTTTTCTAGAGATTCACAGGGAAGGTACAGTTATTAAGACCTTTCAATGATTATATATAGCATTGTTATGTTTTCTTTCAAAACCACCATTATGTAGTGAGATTTTAACTGTAAGGTTGCATGTCTGTCTGTACCTGAGTAGGTTTTGTGTGTTGTGTTTTACTGTCTATAATGATATTTTGTTGGGGCTAGAGAGATGGTCAGATCCATTTGGTTCCTGTCAACTGTCTTCTCTAACTCCAGGGAATCCAATGTCTTGTGTGTGTGTGTGTGTGTGTGTGTGTGTGTGTGTGTGTACAAGTAAAAATAAAACAAAATTAATTTTGACCAAAAGTAATGATATTGTCTGAAAATATTGGCTGGTCTCAATGTTAAGTAAGCATTTACAAAGCTATTTATCATGCTAAAAGTACTTGTGTCTAATTTGGAATTAGAAATGAGTCATTAGAAAATTTCTGGAATTAGCTGGTAAGAGAACAACAACAAGGCAAACAAGATGAAGTGTTCCATGTAGGGACAGCCATAATGTATCTGAACAACTTAGAGAGACAGGGGATTCAGTCTCCAGTTTGTAGAATTGGAGAAAACTCTCCAAGTGAGTGAGTGGGTTGGGCTTTGGACCCATGAAAAGTGATAGGTGTGTAGATCCCACTTCAAAGGCGCTTCACTCATGTTGGTCACCCCAGGGCTTGATTTCCTGTTAACAGCTATGTCTTTACCATCTTGTCCTTGTTTAGAACATGTTGGACTACTCAACAGGGACTCTCTATTTTACCAAGTCTTGGAGCGGAGTGAAGGACAGCAGAGATGGCCAGGATCCCATATGCAGACGTGATGAACAGTGAGCCCCGGGTCTGTCATGTGCAGAAGTGATGGACAGTGAGCCCTGGGTCTGTCATGTGCAGAAGTGATGGACAGTGAGCCCTGGGTCTGTCATGTGCAGCAGTGATGGACAGTGAGCCCTGGGTCTGTCATGTGCAGCAGTGATGGACAGTGAGCCCTGGGTCTGTCATGTGCAGAAGTGATGGACAGTGAGCCCTGGGTCTGTCATGTGCTTGCTCAGATTTCTCCATTTAACCTTCAGGAGCCATCTGCAGGAAAATAACACCATGATGTCCATTTGATGGTTCAAGGGATCAGGACACATGGGCAAGTCATAGTTAGTAGGTGATGAGAAAAGGCTTTAGGTATTTGGATCTGGAGGCTGAGCTCAGCATAGGAGATGACAGAGAGTTCTTTCTATTCAGTCATCTTAGTCTGTCATTCTGTGTGAAAAACAGAGACTTCTTTGTTCTTCTCTGGGTGCTGGATAGACTATGCTAGTGTAGACCAATCAGAAATGAATTCTGGCTATTCTCTGAGTGCACATGTGTCACCTGGTGCACATCTGGGATTCACCATACTCAGAACCATTTCTTTCAACTCATTCCTGTGCCTAGAAAATGTAATTGTTCCTCTCACTGTTTCTTTTAAAGCCCACTGCTCTTTTCTTCCACCTTATATCAGCATCGCTTGAGACCAGTCACCTAGTTTTGCTTCAGGAGCCAGTAGTGGAGAAACAGTAAGTTTGGAGACGAGATTTTGCCCTTTAGATCAAAAGGGAAGGGGACTGTTTTTGTTGTGCATGCTGTAGGGTGCAGAGTAGATCAGGTGATCAGAGTAGCAATAGAATCGCGCAAGGCTGCTCTGGAGGTCTCCATTTTGAAGCATCTCTCTTTCTGTTAGAGGGAGCCACACATATACAGTTTCCCAACATGCAATTTCCACAATGCAAATGACAGTGCCCCTCCCCCATTGGTCAGTGTTCAGTCCTAAGTGTGGCCATATCTTTGGGGGATCCAGTGAATACTGCTTGGCCACAGCTATCCTCCCACCCCTGTATCCCTGTTTGCAGTTTCTACACAAGGAAGTAGTTTCCTGTGTGAGGAGCTGTCCTGGGCCAGAATTAAGTAGGTGAAAGATTCATTCTCTTCCTTGTCTCTCAGCTATGGCCTTCCAGAGACAGCTTTTATTTTCCAACTGAAAAAAATAAAAAAATAAAAAAAGCCATACAGCCTCAGTGGGCCACAGCTGGAATGAACACTTTTTCTACTGTGCATGAATCTGAGGCCTATAGCTAGTAGGAGAATCTTGAGATGTTCTTTTGAAATAGTATTACCTACCTTTCTGAAGCTTTATTGTCTACAAGGGTGAATATTTTATACAGTAGGTCACCAACATCTTAAATATTAATTTTTTTATGACACAGCATTCTAGTCATTGTGGTTCCTGGACCCCGTGCGTATTAAGAAAAATTGTGAAATTTGTATTTGGTCATTCACATTCAAAACCTGACAGCACTATTCATCAGGGGATTAAATCTCACAGGGTGATGGAAATGTGGGTTCGTCTCATTCCAAACCTGTGTCTCTTCCACGAAACTATGATGCCATACTTTGGAAGAAACAAAGCACCATATTTTATAATAGCCCCAGAGCGTCCACACAGGAAATAGCTTCTCTCTTTATTGAAACAAATCTTTGTTAATGATCCCAGAAAGATCCAACTCCACCTGAACTTAATGGACCCAGGCTTCAGTCCCTCTCTTACTAAACAGCATTGGCCACCGTGGCCTGTGCACCTGGTGACGTATTTCACCTCCTCTGGCTTAACTTGCCTTCTTCTCTTCCCACGGGCAGAAAATTACCAGGATTAATACACCCTTAGACCAGGTAATTGGGCACACTCAAGCCTTCCCAAAGGGTATAGCACCTAATTGCATTTGCAAGGAGCCACCTGCAGGCATAAATTGTGAGCTTAACATGGCAAATGGTGAGGGACAGCCAAGTTTCTAAAGCCATCCAGTTGTCTTGAGGGCACTGAATTGTTCAACAGACAGTGTGTATGTTTGCAAGATCTTGATTTATATTTATGAGCTTAGACGTGTGGGAGAGACAGGGAGGAAAGCAGAGAGAAGCCAGCATACTCCTAGACTAACAGAATGAAAACTCTGAGGAGACATCTTGAAAACAGTTATAGTTGCATATACCTAACAAAGTATCCAGTTTTAACTTCATCCTTCGACAGGTTCAGAACTAAGTAAGGGATTTGTGTAAAGGTAGCCATCGGATTCTTCTGTGCTGGTGAGCCAAGACTGACTTCATGTATCACTCCCTAAGTTGGTCAGTCAAATGAAGCTTGATAGATATGAAATATGACAGTATAGAGGAGCTGATGGAACCACTCAGCTGTGTTGACTTTTCCTGTGATTGCTTTTTGTTTTGGTTTGGTTTTGGTTCCCCAGGCTGACCTTAAATTTATTTGCTCTGTAGCCAAGGCTGACCCTGACCTTCTGATCTCCCTGCCTCCACTTTCAAAGTGCCCTGTCATGCCAGATTTATACAGTATTCAAGAGTAAACCCAGGGTTTCTCGAACACTAGACAAGTTCTCCACCAACTGAGATACATCTCCAGCCCCACCCTGCGCTCAACTCTTTAAAAAGAAAAAAAAAATGACTCACTTCCAAAGAAGAAAGTGAACTTTTACTATGTTAACATATCTGGGCTAGAGTAGCCATGACATAGCCGAAGAGGCCACCAACCCTCATCTACTGCTAACCAATGGCAGCTGCTGACAGCTGCCCTAAAGGCTTGATCACCATAAATAACACTTGGGTCAAGGATATGGGCTTAATGCAGATACAATATAATTTGGGAATCTAGCTATGAGTCAGAATTGCCACAAGAAAAGGCTGTTTCCATCTATCCTGTGATAGATTTTCCCTAGCAAGGTTTCTAGTTACATTAACCACTTGACTTCGTCTTGTCAATTTAGAGGAATGCAGTTACCTTAAGTATGTTTTGAGAAGGGTGCTTGTTCATGCACATATATGTGTGTGCACCCACATGTGTATGTGCGTGTGTGCGTGTGTGTGTCTGCTGAGGCCAGAGTACCTTGGCTGTTGTTCCCTAAGCACCATCCATCATGTTTTATTTGTTTGTTTGTTTGTTTGTTTCTTGAGACAGTCTCTCAGTGGCCCGGAACTCTGGCTAACCAGTGATTCCCCTACCTCTACCTCTACAGAGCTAGGATTACAGATGCATGCCATCATGGTTGTTTTTTTTCTTGTGTGAGCTTTGGGAATCAAGCTTATCCAGGTCTTCAGGCTTACAAGGTGAGTCCTGTGCCCATGAAGCTGTCTCCCCAGTGAGTGAGAAGGTTTCTGTCAGGAATATTAGCTGTTGTGGCCCCAGGACTACCTTCCATAGATTTACTCCTTCATTTCCTATCCAAAGAATGTGGTGGCACTTGCTGTCCTCTTGTCATGGGTTTACAAACTTGACGTTTTCATTGATTTGCTATTTTATGTCTTTATCTTTTATTTTATGGACACTTTGAGAATCAGTGGGCTTATTGACAGAATTCTATGGATATTTTCCCATCTCATCTCTATTAAAAAATACTTTATTTATTATTTATTTTTTAATTTCATTTCTATATGTCTCTACTGCATGTGTGCAGGACTCCAAGGCTAGAAGATGGGGTCAAACCTTCTAGAGCTGAAGCCACAGGCAATTGTGATCTATCTGATATGGATTCTGGGAACTGAACTCGAGTCTCCTAGAACTCTTAACAACCAAGCCATCTCTTCATTCCCTCATCTATATTTTTCTTTCAAATGAAAATGCCTTTCCTACAGCCCGTATTTCCCAGTGATCTCATTCAGGCCAAAATTGGACCCTAATGGCCAAGGCCAAGCCTTTTCTCTGACTCAGTTTCCTGTGTTCTGGAAGAAAGTCCTTTTCCTAATTAACTGTTGTTCTTCTTTTGTTAATACTCAAGTGGTGTTAAGGTAAACCCTCATGTTCTCCTGTAATGGCAACTTGGCCCTTGCAATGAGTTGGAAGGACTCCCATAGTGAGTTGTGTTCCCACAAATTCCCAGCAAAGCTCAGTGTTCTCTGCTTACAAATGCAAACACAAACATACCTCCTCTCCCATGTAACAATAGCAGCTACTTTGCCGAGGAGGGGGCTATCTGTGTTCAGGGCACTGTATTTTACTAAAGAACAGGATGTCCTGGGAAGTCCACGTTCTTGAGACCTGCCTGTTAAGAGAACTCTTAAGGCTCCATTGTGGGGCTTCTGCTCTCTCCTCTGACTGACTATGGCCTTGACATGCTCTTTCTGCCTTTGAAACTCTCTTCTACTTAAAACACCCAAAGATTCATTCAATGGCTTGCAAATTATAAGAGAGATACAAGTTTTCTAATATGAGTCTCAGGGGATGATTTCTTAGGGAGAAAAAGTCTTTCTGACTGACAAAAGTTAGGCTGTTTCCATGTTTTCATCTCGGGTGGACTTTTGCCTCATGCTCATCTTAATTGGGTTTATTTTTGGCTCTTGACTTTTATCTTGATATTTACTTGTCAGTTCTAGAATTTCTGGTTTTTATTACAGCTCATCTTCTTGGCAAGTCCATTTTTGGTTATTCTCCCTCTCCCCTCCCCTCCCCTCTCTTTCTCCTTTATATGTCCCCCTTTTGGCCTCCCCTTCCTTTTCCTCTGTCTCTGTCTCTGTCTCTGTCTCTGTCTCTCTCTGGTCTCTGGTCTCTGTTCCTCTGTCTTTGTCTGTTTCTGTCTCTATCTCTGCCTCTCCCCCCCCCCCCCCCCCCCCTGTCTCTCATTTTGAGGCAGAATATACTCTGTCATATCCCTTAATAGATTCTGATCCATAAAACATTCCATGTGCATTTCTCACATGCCATTGTGTGGCTGATTTTACTTTGAGAAATTGTTAATAAGGTAACAGCAACTATTCTATGGCTAAAAGGCAAGGCCCAGTATTGAGGAAACGCTGCATTGGCAACAGGCTCACCCACATAAAACATGCTGGGCACTAAAGCCCATCACATTCTATGTTTTAGAAAGCTTGCCTAACATGCAAAGGGCCTAGGCTAGATCCCCAGCAACCCCCGAAAAAGAGCCACAACACAGCTAGGGCAAGGCTGGTGGAGAATTCTCTAGCTCCCTAGCTTGGCAGCCAGTAATCTGTTTGGCCAGCCTAGCTTACTTCAAGCCAGTGCATGAATAATTTTTTTTTAAAAAGATACATAGAATCTGGTTTGAGGAATAATTTTTTTTTAAAGATACATAGAATCTGGTTTGAGGAAGTAAGGTTGTGTTCTGGTCTCTGTGTACCCCATAAAACACACACACACACACACACACACACACACACACACACACACACACACACACACAGACCCTAGTACATGGACATGCACATACATGTGTACATACAACACCCATTTACATAAAAGCAATGCCAGCTCTTCTATAAAGATCTAAATACATGTATATCTGAGAAAACCATTGAGCTGTGGCTCTTTTAACTCTAGCTCATATATAGTCATTTGCTTTTCAAATGACAGTGAAACCAGGAAGTTGTACCAACATGATGGGATTATGACACTACTCTATACTATTCATGCAGGAGAGAATGCCTGCTGGTTTCCAAAGCTTGCAGTTTCCACCTACAATCTGGCTTAGATTCTGGATCTTGCCAACCTCCAGGAATGATTAATGGGTGACTTAACACAGAAGACCACAGAACACAAGCATCCAGCCCCATGGGTTCCAGAATCCAATCCACTGACCTGAGGGTATAGCTCAGCTTGGATATTCCAAGCATAGTCCTCGTGGGTTTGAGTTGATTGCTTCATTTCTGTCTTAGATTCCTACCTCATTACATAACTGTGAGGATGGAGCAGTCTAATGTGTTTGCACACAGACTGCAGGTGTAAGATGGTGTGGAGATCGCAGCTATCTCCAGCCCCTGAATTGCTCTAAAGTAGTATTTGTGGAAAGTGGTATATTCTAAGAGACTCACGCAATGAGAAGAAGCCAAATTAAAGACAGCACACGACACTCAGAAGCTTTGTTGTATAAACACTGAGGAAGAGCGGAGGCAATCAATTCTATTATGCAAATTTTAAATGAGTCAAATTATGACAACTTAATGTTCCCATCTGCACAAGAGGAATCAACCTGCCTCTGGTGCCACAGATAGGATGATAAGAGGGGATCCCAGGTCTGAGGTAAGGCTCATCAGTTGTTCAAGTACTTCCCATCGCTCCATACTCCGCCCAGCCTTCCATTACATCAAGACCTCCAGAGCCATGCATGGTGGCTACATCTGAGTCTAGTTGTTTTGTGGGACCTCTCACAAAGGCCACTATAGATTTCTTCTCTAATCCATATCAGGGAAAGAAGATCTTTATTCACAGTTATTTGCTGATGTGACTGGGAGATTCATGTGGCCTTGACATTTCCTTTGATATATCAAGATGGAATGAGCGAACTCCGCCTAATCAGGGTCTCAAAGCACATTCCCTTAACACAAGGAGACGGGGCTTTCAGCAGTGGGTGATGAGGGCTGAATGGGTCCTTGAGGAGTGAGTGTTGAAGACTTGTTGACCCTGCATTGATTTATATTCTAGCTAGGAAACTTGAGGAGTTGGAGGCATATATGTCTCTGATTTCAGACCTGCTTGCCTATACTTTTTCTTATGGAAACAGAATGCAGAATCAATAGCATTGCCTTCAGTTTGCTGAACTTGCCCCTCAGCTCACCATTCTTGGTTCTGTTTGCACATCTAGAAGCCAGTCAACAACTCAGAGCTAATTCACCAAATGACGGTTTCTCCAACAGTAAAGATGGCCAATGACCAGTCTCTGACTTTCCTTTCTCAAAGATATTTTGTGATGGACAATTTCCTCCTTTGTCTTCCTAATAGCATGCTGAGGGATACTAGCAGGTCCCCTTCATCCTCGCCTTTCTGTTGTTACCTCTCTCCTGGGTTGACCATGGTCAGTGCTGGTAGGTAGACCACACTCTGGGGTGTCTCACCTCGTATGTGTATGAGCGCTATTGTTTGGACCTAGTGGGTAATAAAAAACAAAAGAAGAGGTTATGAATGGGGTGGGGGGTGAGGAGTTGTATGTGGGGAGAACTTTGAGAGGGGAAGTCATGAAAGCTTGAAGGGGGAGGTTATGAGGTTGGTCAAATATGATTGAAATATTATGTGTGTGTGTGTGTGTGTGTGTGTGTGTGTGTGTGTGTGAAGCCCTCAAAGAAGAAATAAAATATTTAATTAGAAGCAAATAAAGAAATTTTTAAAAAGTATCAATAAAAGGTCCCTATTTAATAGCCCAGCATTTAGTTATACCTCTTGTCCTTGTGACCTATCCCCTGGCCTCCATGTCTTTGTTCTCCACTGCCCTGCTCCCCTGTGCCTTCTAACTCCCTCCCTTTGCCCAGTAGCTCCTGCTGGAATAGTGCAGTTAAAAAATTAGATGTTCCTTAAAATGCTATAATGGGGACAAAAAGCAAAACTCATGGGCTCCGGCTAAACAGTTACACAGTAGAAGAGCACCAGCTCCTTCAGTACTGGGAGCACTGGTGAATTTGCTGAGGAAGGGATTGTGTTTAGTGTGATGGGTGAAGTTTAACACTTTTTTAGCTTTGAAATGAGGAAAGTGATCTTGTTCCAGGTTACACTGTAATAGGCTATGGCTGTGAAGAACTATACAGTGCTCTCTGTTTAGAGATAAACACCTCGATTGCAAGGAAAAAAAAAAAGAAAAGAAAAGAACATATACAAGGAAGTGGTGGATCATTAGGGAGAAGGCGTGTCACTGGCCATATGGGGATAGGGAGGACACAAAGCTAAGATGACACTGAGTTGTCCTGGTACTGCCGAGGATTGCCTGCAGGTCATTAGTGTCCTTTCTACAATGTGCATGGGAATCTGGCCTCCAGAAGGACTCTCTGTGGTAGCTGCCACAGTACAGAGAAGCCACTCTCTAACCTAGAATGTAGGTCACAGAGTTCCTGCGGGCTGGGTGGGGGCTGATGCTTGTCTGAACCTAGCCTTTAGCTGCAATGTTCCTTCTTTGTCCAGCTGTGCCCTCCCCTAACTGGGCTCTCCTGGGAGCTTTTAAATAAACCATTTGTACAAGGGTCAAAGATAACTTGTTTGTACAATGCAGATGTCACCTGGACCTTGAAGTCCTGGGAAACTAGGTTCAACTTGGCTTGAACCCTTGTTCCATGACCTGCGTTTATCTCCGCCTGCATCTGGCTCCTCTTCAACAGCCTTCTCTCCTTTTTCTCCTGTACCTCTTCCTGTTGACAATGTCTGTGCTCTTGGTGGTTTTTGACTTATTAGCGGAAATGTAGTAATAAACTTTGTGGGATACCTCAAAAGTAAGCATACCCGTAGCAGACATGCAGAGACTTAAAAGGGGAACAGAAAAAAATAGAAAAGAAAAGAGAAACAAATGACAGAGAAAGGCTGTGCTGTGGAATAGAAACCTGGGTCACACAGAGCAGAAAGCTGGTAGGTTTGCTAGTGACACAGGGCGGCCTTTGTTCTGTTTATTGCTTATTACATACAAAAATAGTTTTAAGTTTATACGCTAGTTAGTTCTAATTGTCACCTTGACACAATCTAAAATCACCTGGGAAGGCAGTATTTATGAGGGATTATCTAGAGAAGGTTGGCCTATGGGTGATTATATTAATTAATATTGAAGAACCAGCCCACTGTAGGCTGCGCCATTCCCTAGGCTTGGTCCTGGGCTGTATAAGAGTAAAAAGAAAGTGAACTGAGAACTAACACAATTCATTCATCCATTCCTCTTTGCTCTTGTCTCGGGTCTGACTGGCTACTTCAAATTCCTGCCTTGACTGATGTCCTCCTAGTGATGACCTCCAAACTGGAATTGTATGCCCATTGATGGACCCCCTTCCTGACTTAAAGTTGTTTCTGTCAGAGTATTTTATTCCTTGACTCTGTAAGCAGCAAAGCAGGTTTGCAGGCTTCAGGATCTAATTCTTTCGGGTCTGCCTCAGGCATGTGTTTTTCAAACCTATCATTTACTCAATGGCAGACTTTTGTGATCTCGAGGAGAGACAAATTACTGACTCTGAAGAGCTTCGCCAGCAGAAAGATGGCACTCAGTGGCCTTCACTGATGGTTTCCAGTCTGTTCTGGGACTTGAAGAGCAGAAATGAGACATCTTCAGTACATCCATCTGCCCTGACATTTAGACAGGAGTCTGATGGCATGGCTAGTGGGCTCTTGCTGTGACAGGAGCAAAACTTGTATTTTGAAACACCTGTTCTTCAAATTCCATGGCTGTGTAGGATTCCCTAGAGGCCGAGGTAAGAATAAAAAATAATCAAACAGAATCCTCTTTTTTTTTTTTTTTTTTTCTTTTTGGACAGGGTCTCCTTCTGTAGTCTAGTCTGCCCTGTGTATGTCAGTATGTTCAGACTGGCCTTGAACTCATGACAATCCAGAACCATCAGTCAAGCTCCTGGATGCCTGATTACCTCACCAGACTCAAGAACACAGCTTTGATGACTAGCCACAAGCCCCAACTCTTCATATAATTTCTTGGGAGTTTTTGCACTGATTCCTGGAGACATTAAACATGAACTCTGCCCATTTGCCTTCAAGTTTTATATGCAGAAAAGGGAAATGTACATTTTCCAGCAGAGTAGAAAAGTACTGAGAATGTTAGCATAGGTCCAAGCCAGAGTGGGAAGAAACAAAGGGCTTGGACTCAAACCGGACTTCCAGAATGTTCTCTCAGACGAGTTATGTTTAGTCCAAACTGAAACTTTTATGGGTTTATTTTTTCACCTGTAAGTTGAAATCATTGCTGTTTCTTGTATTCTCATAGGGATATAATTAGTCCCATTTCCCACTGTTGTGACAAAATGCCTGAAAGCGGGATGTAAGGAAGCAGCAAGGTTTGTTTAGGCTCAGGATTTGAGGGTAGAGCCTGTCATGGTGGGAAAGGCACCGTGGCAGGGATGTGAGACCATTGCTTGCCTTTGTCCACAGTCAGGATCCAGAAGCTGATGCTGGCGCTCAGTTCTTGTCTCCTTTCTACCCCTCAGTCTGTGGATCAGTGTTGCCCATGGTCGGGATGCTCTTACCTCTCCTCTTAGTCCTCACTGGAAACATGACATGCCCAAAGATGTGTGTTCCAGATTCCAAACCCAGCCATTTTGACAATAAGTATTAACTATCACAGGTACTAAAATTTACAAAAAAAAAAAAAAAAAAAAAAAAAAAAAAAAAAAAAAAAAAAAAAAAAAAAAAAAAAAAAAAAAAAAAAAAAAAAAAAAAAAAAAAAAAAAAAAAAAAAAAAAAAAAAAAAAAAAAGGACTATTAAGCATCAGACATGATAATACCCACCTGTATCCCAACTCTTAGGAGACTGAGGCAGGAGAGTTGTGAGTTCAAGGCCACCCTAGGTCACATGGAGAAACCCTATCTATAAAAATTAAACAAACAAACAAACAAACAAACAAACAAAAACAAAACAAAACAGGGTGCTGGATGTTTGCCTCAGTGTTAAGAACATTTGCAGGTCTTGCAAGGGACCTGGATTCAACTCCCAGCACCTCTACAGTGCCTTATAACTCTGGTAATCACAGCCTCAGGGGGATCTGAAGCCTTCTTTTGACCTTCTTGGGCACCAGACATATAGGTGGTACACATAGATGTATGTAGGAATATATACACACATAAGATAATGAAACAAACCTTAAAAAGGCAAAACACACCATTAACAAAAACCCAGACAAAAATCGTAATCAGGATAACTGAACAGGCTGTGAGTTTCATCTCTCTGCCTTCAGCAAGACATCCTAAGGGAGAAATAACAAGGAAGACAGAGTCTGATAAAATGAAACAAACATATTTTGCACTTAAGTGAAAAACAGTTTTAAATCATAGATCTTCTTTCTACTCGCTATGCAATGTTGGGCAGGTTTCATAGTTGCTATGGTTTCCAGTTTTATATTCACAGTCAAAGGGTTAGAGAGATGAATCAGTGGTAAAGCAAAAAGCACCTGAGTTTGGTTCCCAGAACCAAGTAAAGGGTGGCTCTTTTGACAGTAACAGGGATCTGATGCCCTCTTCTGGTCTCTATGGGCACTGCACTCAAGTGCATAGACACAGGCATAACATAAACAGAAAATAAGGTCTTTGCACAACATGCTTAAGGACAGTTACTCACTAATAGGTTAATATGAGGGTTAAATTAAAGTGATATTCATGAAGTTCCTAAAAATGTCTTATACAAAGACAAAAATCAACAAAATGGAATTTATAATTTATAGTTTAACTACTTGTTCATAAAAAATGACTCTAATATTTTCATTTAAAACAAGTGAAACTTCTGTGAAGAGATGTATTGATTTCTGTAAAGCTAAGAATACTCTGAGGACAGGGATGGGATTGTGAGCAGTGTTTGGTATCCTGGCTTAGAGTTCACCCTATGAACTCCATGGTGAACGCTTCTTTATTATTTTTGATGAAGTTGAAAATCTGGAATATGCAGTCCAGAGAGACTCGGTGGTTAAAAGTGTATACTGTATTCATAGAGGATCGCCACCACCACCCCATCAGGTAGCTCACAACTGTCTGCAGCTCCAGCTCTAGGCGTATCTGATGCCCTCTTTTGTTTCTACAGAGACATGAATGCATTGCATAGAAACACACATACACACACACACACACACACACACACACACACACACGTTTGATTTTTTTAACTAATTAAAATTTATGTGTGTGTGCATTTTGACTGCATATATGTTTGTGTACCACATATATGCCTGACATATAAGGAAATGGAATCCCTTGGAACTGGAGTTACAGATGGTTGTGAGCTGCTACATAGGTGCTGGGAATTGAACCCAGCTCCTCTATAAGATCAAGTCCTCTTCACTGCTGAGCCATCCCTCCAGCCCTTTAATTTTTTTGTTTTGCTTTAAGGAACCTGATATTTAAATGAGGACTTGAAATTGCTAGAATTGCTGGCACAGATGACAGACATTGTAATATATAACCAAACTCCTATGATTATTGCTGCTGTGAGCATCTGTAATTGGTCCTAGCTCTGTTAGAGGCTATTGCATGGCTGTACTTAGATTATGGAAGGAATGATAAGGACAGTGGTCACACCTGTCAGTTCCAAGAACATAGCACACAATGCAGCCCTTCCTTCCTCTCTGTGCTCCCAGAGTACCATCAACAATTTTCACACTCTTAGCTTTTCTGCTAGTGCGTTTGAGCTGTGCATTGTGTATCGTCTCCTCTTTAGTTATAATGAAAGCAGGGAGTTGAGTTTGGGCATTCGTCTGCTATCTAATCTGAACAAGTTACAACTTCCATTTATTATTTGTTCTATTCTGACATGATAAATACCTTCCCCGTGTGGGAGAGCAATATTTACGCACTACTTCCTAGTGGAGTTTGGCAATCTCTTATTTCCTTCCTCCACAGCTCTTCCAAACTCCACATGGAAGTTATGCCAAGAAAATGAGAGATGGAGAATCCCAGAGGCTACCAATGAGGAGGTGTTGCTGGAAGGTGTCCCTCCAAAGGGAAAAGATGGGTAGATGCTGTGAAGGGCAAGCACTGGAGAATCTCCAGTCCAGGCACATGGATCAGAGCTCAGAATTTTGTAGTCTACCTTCTTCTGCTCAGCTTTGGCACAAACATCTGTGTGATGCCCTGGAGCTCTGCCAGCATCTGAGCTGTACAAATCAGTTGACTCCCTGAGACTCCAGATTCCAAAGGACTGAGGTCTGGGTGTTACTTTCACCTCTCACCATGCCCTTAACTATCTGTTCCCTGGAGTAGTTCAGGCTCTCTCTCTCTCTCTCTCTCTCTCTCTTTCTCTCTCTCTCTCTCTTTATTTAAAATTTTATTTATTTTAATTTATTTTATTTTTTTATTTTTTGCTCTTTGTTTAGTTTACCCACAGACAGAGTGATTCAGACTTTTTAGGCACCTGATAGCTCCCGTTTGGGGGAACAGGTGGGAAAGATGCCAATGCTTTTATTTGAAGAGCATCTAGAAGTAAGGTGGAAATCTGAACGTCTAGGAAAATGGCTCCTTTTGTGTCTTTAGATTTAGCTCCTGACAGAATCTGTTTTAGGGGTACCCCAGAATTTAGGGGTTTAGGATGACCTCGGATGTGGTTAGAATGTTCTCTTCCAGATCCACAGCCTTTGGGAGAAGCAGGCTGGACATTCCCATATCTACCATGATTTATTTCTGGCGTCCTCGGATACGTTTGGGCAGAGTCACAGGACCATATCTTAGTGTGATCTCTTCACTCTAAGGCATGGAGTCCAGTTTAGGAAGAGATGAAGATTTTTAATTCCCATTGGCTGTTTTTGAATGAAATCTCACCTGTGGGCAAAAGTGCATAATTTAGATGGTGTGTGTGTGTGTGTGTGTGTGTGTGTGTGTGTGTGTGTGTGCAGGGACTGGAGCACAAGCATCTTCGCCAGTTTCTGCCCACATTATTTATTTGAGACAGAATCTCCTATTAGACCTGGAAGTCGTTCATTCAGCTAGGCTGACTGGCTAGCAAGCTCTGGGGTCCACCTATCTCTTCTCCATACTCTGGGCTTATAACCTCATGCCACTTTGCCTGTTTTGTTTTGTTTTGTTTTTGTTTTGTTTTAATTGGAGGCTGACATAGAGTCTTTGTGCTTCTATGGCAAGCATTTTACAACTGAGTCATTCCTCTGTCCTTCCAAATTTATCTTCAGGTTAAAATAAAAAGTCCTTACGTGCGTTTACGTGTGACAAAACTCTAGCAGCTATCTGAATACACACACACACACACACACACTCCAAAACTCAAAATGGCATAATTAATAGTGCTTTTGAAGCTTATTAATGTTGCATGTCTTTATGTAAAGAACTTTTAATTAATTGAGTGAACAAATAGAAATAAAACATGAGCACTCTTCACAGATATTAGCTGTAGTGTAAATCTAGAAAACTCTTACAACGTTCTTGAGTCAAACTATATTAATAGTGATATAAAGCAGTAAACAAAATTTAAGTTACACTATGCCTTTAATCAATGTAGGATTGTCGGTGGTATTGTTTTTCATAAAATTAAGTAAGACAGAATACTTAATTTTAAAAACTGAATACATTTGTATTTAGTGTGTGGTGTGTGTATGTGTTTGTCTGTATACCATTGGGCATTAGAGAACAACGTTCAGGATTCTGTTCTTTTCTTCCATCATGTGGGTCCTGGGAACTGAACTCAGGTTGTCAGGCTTAGCAGCAGGGGGGTGCCTTTCCTCACTTGGTCACCTTGCTAGTCCCTGCATCTAATGCTTGTCGTTTAATTATGTCTTGGCTGTGACTCTCTGTGGAGAAAATGTCTTATTGAGGAATTATTCCCATCTCATGAGAATGAGTCAAAAGCAGAACTTCGGTTTTCCAGCTTACAGACCTAAAGCCGGAGCAGTGTCCGGCCCATATCATTGACTAGACAGACACGGAATCTCCGAACACTCAGGCATCACGGTTTCTCATCCCTTCTGCTGTGTGACTAGAAAACATTTGTAGCTATGTGGACTGCACAAGATTTGCTTGCTATGGACAGGAAGAGTGGCTGCCATCTTCATTTTTCTTAGGCTAGAGGCAGGCTCTGTGAAATGTAGAGGCTCTTGTCTATACTTTTATAAACTGCTCAAAATAAATGGATTGCAACTGTTGCACTGTTGTCTTAGTCAGGGTTCTATCCTGGACAAAACATCATGACCAAGAAGCAAATTGGGGAGGAAAGGGTTTATTCTGCTTACATTTCCATACTGCTGTTCATCACTGAAGGAAGTCAGGATTGGAACTGGAGCAGGTCAGGAAGCAGGAGCTGATGCAGAAGCCATGGAGGGATGTTCTTTACTGGCTTGCTTCCCCTAGCTTGCTCAGCCTGCCCTCTTATAGAACCGAAGACTGCCATCCCAGAGATGGTCCCACCCACAAGGAGCCTTTCCCCCTTGATCACTAATTGAGAAAATACCCCACAGCTAGATCTCATGGAGGTACTTCCACAACTGAAGCTCCTTTCTCTGTGATAACCCCAGCTGTGTCAACTTGACACAAAACTAGCCAGTACAACTATTAAAATCAAAACTGGAAATAAAGAAACCCTTCATATGGGACATTGCAAATAAACGTACAAAGAGCAGAGAACTGTCTATAGGAAAGATTGTATGTTGGTGTTTACTATGGGATGAAATCAACTGGTGATTCTTGGGTGTGTATTTCCTATGTGTAACCCAGAGGAATAAAAAGAAATGTACTGGGAGCTGCACTCCCAGGAGTGGCTCAGCACTTAAGGATGCTGGCTACCCTTGCAGAGGACCCGGGTTCAGTTCCCAACACTGACATGGCATTCACAACCATCTTTAGTTCCAGCTCCAGGGGATCTAATGCCCTCTGAGAGCCTCCTCAGGCCCTGCAAGCGTGTGATGCCTTTATATATGTGCAGGTGATCACACATGCACATACCCTTAAAAATTAAAATAACCAATCAAGAAATGAAGAGTGTTAGTTTACTCTGTCCCAGGAAAGATATATTGACAAAGGGCAGCTTTGTGGAGAACCATTGTGATTGTTCCAAGCAACAGTAAGCTTCCCATTATCATCACAGTCTTCAGATAGTCCTCACCACGGAACTGTCTCTAAGACTACATGTGTATTTCCCTATCCAACATCATATCAGCATAGGAATGAATTCATAAGAATGAATTCATTTCCGTGTGAGTGACAGGTGACAATGCTGGAGAATTATTTTCACTCCTGTGGAAAGAGCACTGAGAGGTGTCAGGGCAGGCGACAAGTTATTTCCATCAGGTTTTATGGGCATAAACAGACTTTTAAAGGTCTCCCGAAATACCTGGTGGGTACTTCTTCTATGGATAGTTGTTTATACAGAATATCAGAAGACAACGAAGGCCTTCCTCTAAGAAAAGGAAGAGCAACATTAAAGGCATTTTGAGTCGAATCAAAAAGAATGCTTCATCCAAAGAGAAAAACAGCATATTTTTAGTAAATTTCACTTGGTTGTATTTTTAAAAATATAAGGGAGGATAGTCCCCAGTGGTACCCAAGGCAACAAGAGATTCTGAATTATTAGACATTTGGCTTGGGATCTGAGCTCTTCTATTTCATGGATAATGATAATGTGTGTATATGTGTGTGGCTTTCATGGACAAGATACCTCCTAGTAAGTCTGCCAGCTTTTGACAACCTGTGAATGAGTCCAGCTACCATTGATGAAGCCTGATATAGATCGGTATGAGTGTTTGTTCAGCTTACCCACAGATTCATGGACTTAAATCAAAGTCAACTATTATTTTCCTGGAGACTTACTAGATGCTGGCTGGCTAGTGAGGGATGAGGGTAACTGAGACACATCTCACTCTCCAAGTGTCTGGCATAGACTTGCTTTCAACACAGAAATGTTATCCCAAGAATGAAGAGTTAATGGTTCTGGAGACAAAGGCTTGCTAACTCAGAGTACATATAGCCAGTGCATGCATGGCACATAACAAAAGCTAATGTTCGTGAGCAGAGCATCCAGGCCCTTCACGAGAGGGCTTGCAATGCAATGGATCAAAGATGGAAGATTATGGCTGCAACCTGCCACAGTATATAAGCCACCACTGGCATTCCAGCAGAGACCTATCATTTTCCTATTGTAGAGTAGGTTAGGGAGAGTTGAGTCATAGGAAGGTAGGCCATAAGGGTGGGAAGCTGTCTGTAGACTGAAAGTTCAGTTCAAGAACCCTTACTGTGCCCTGAGCTTTTGGTATGAGGTCTGAGCTGTGGCAGTCTCCGGGACACCATCTCGAGGACACCAGCTTTCTCCCGAATCTCTGCCCGATCAAGGTCAGGTTATAGCACATTTGCCCAATTTCTACTGTTTAGATACTAAGACACCTCAATTTCTCACTCCTTAGTTGAAAATGAATAGTCTTGTCTTCCCAGAGGGATCTTATTTGTCACAATGGAAAGCAGCTTATCCACCCAAGGTCACTGCTCAGATTGAAACCTGAACCAGAGCTGTAAGTGAGTCGCTGTCTCACAGGCACCTTGTCACCTTCTGACAAGGTGGGGTGAGTCATGTTCATGGAAAAAGCTACTTATGAAGAAGATACTGTTTGACCCACACTCTTCGCTGGCAGCCTTAACATGAAGATTGTTGGGGAAAAAAAAATCACAGGGAAAGGACTCGCTGAAAGCAAGGGGCATTGTTTGGTTTTGAAACAGTGTTTGAGTTGCCAGTGAGAGCTCCTGAAAGACCGTGGGGTTTTGGAAGAAATAAAGAGTTATTTTAGGAAGACAGAAACAAGGACCAAATTTTGGACTAGGAAAATTCATTACAGACATGTCACTCGTTATAAATGAAGAGAAACGCTGCAATCTTCTAGCATCCCCAATGCAGCTGTGTCTGCAAGCCCTGCCCACATACACGGGTGGGCTTGACTTGTTCTGTTTGGTTTTAAGGGCCAGGTTTTGCCCTCACTGTCTCTTATTATGCCCTGAAGCATTTAGTTTCTGGACATCGATTTTTCTGGACTGTATTTAAGGTGACATCTCAAAGCATAAGTAGTGAAGCTATCTTTCCTAAAGACTTTCTCCTCAGCTATAAGGGGCCTCAGGAAACTGTACAGTCCTGGCAAGTCCTGTGTCCTTCCCAGGTCCTACTACTCACCATGCTGCATCTTTACTGGGCTGGAGAATGTGAGGAATATGGAAATCTGCTTGCAGAGCTTGCCTTTAGGCAGAAGCAGTCTCCAGAACCCTCAAGCCACCTGCTGTCTTCAAGATCAAGTGAGAAGATGCTCGGGGTCAGAGACCTTTCCATTCCTAGCACTTAGCATTCTGCGTTAGTTCTAGATCTTGTTTACTTCCAGAACACTTAGCACTAACTGTCCTCCATGTCGACCAAGTTCTGTGTTCACTGCCTGTTCCTTCACCTGCTAGGAAAGATCAGTGAAGTTGGCATTTCTCCTTCGGAGTTTGTTGTTTTTCTAGTGACCAGTAGAGGGTAGCTCAGAACAGACACTCAATATTAGCATTTCTTAACCTCATTGACATCAGCAAGGCCTCCTACATGTTTAAAAAACATGTAGTGCCTCTGCAGCTATGAGAAGTGGAAGGGACCTTGGAGGGCAACTGTATGTTCCAGTTGATACTTGTCACCCTGCCACTAAAAATCTGATTCTTTGATTCCCTTGGTAGCCTCTGCTCACCATTCCAGTTCACTAGTTGTTGCATCTCACCTAACACACATTTTCCTCCCAACAAAACATTTTGCTTTGTTCCTCCAGTGGCCAAGTCTGCCAGCTTCCCTGTGGTGTGCAGTAAAAGACCCCCTCTCCCCAGAGCTAAGATGCATCTTGTGGGGATTCTGGAACTGCTTGTCATTCCTTTACCCTGTAAGTGGCAAACTTTTTTTTTTTTCTTTGTGGCTCACACAGTCCCCCTCAAGAACACTCAGTGCCTGCTGCAGTGAGTAAGTAATTATAGGCTTCATACATACATGCATGTACTCCAGTAAAACATGATATGCAAAATACAGGGGGCCACACTGGACTGGATCCCTGGGCTCTAGACTGCTGATCCTTAGTTTACAGTAGTGGAATTTTCTTCATCATATTAAAAACCATTTAGATGCATGGCATCTCCAGGGCAGGGAATGTTACCCAGTTAGTCGTCTGCCTATTGTTGTTTTGATAAAGACAATGAGGAGAAGCAATTTGGGTGTGAAAAGGGTTTATTTCATCGTAAAACTTACAGTCTATCACAGGGAACAGTAGGACAGTAACTCAAGTGGGAAGCTGGAGGCAGGAAGCAGCATCCCTTCATGGTCTTTGCAAGCTGAGCTCGATGTCCGTGATTTGCCCAGCTTGCTTTCTTATACCATCCAGGACTCCTGCCTAGAGGTGCTACTGCCAATCAAGTAACTGTTTCACGAACTGCCCAGAGGCCAGTCTGATGGTGGCGCTTTCATCTGTTGAGGTCTCCTCTTCTCAGAAGGGTTCAGTTTGTGTCAAGTTGTCCAAACTCTAACCAGCTCAACCAGTATGCACCAGATCTGGGAATATGAACCCCAACACTGTCTAAAATTAATTGTGGTGGTGCAGACCTGTAAGCCTAGTTCTCAAGAAGTGAGGGCAGCAGGATTGAAAGTTCAAGGTCACCCTCTACACATAACAGAGTTGAGACTAGGAGGATTGAAAGTTCAAGGTCACCCTTTACACATAACAACGTTGAGACTCTTTCATGAGAAGAACATTTTTCAAACAATCCTTTCTTTGTGTTTATCCAACTATCTTAACAGCTGTCTCCTCTGTCTCAGCTCTGCCTTTACTAGGAGAAGGAGCCACTTATATGCTTTTGAAGCTCAGGAGGAAAAGAGCCAGAAACACAGGCAAGCATACAACCTGGTGTGCGGGGCTGTCCTTGTCTGTTTATTATACCCATCAGGCCTCCCAGGGAAACCAACAACACACAGTTGGCTGGAGAAGCCACAGCTGAATACACTCAGGCAGGGATTCCTGGGAGCCATCATATCCACTGTAGGTTGAAAGTTAGATATTTTGTGTGGGTTTCAACTTCTAGTTGCTTCTTATTTTTGAAAAAGAGGAAGTGAACGAATGAGCAGTTATTTCCAAATGGAGTGCCTTCCTTGAGCTCAGAGGTATACGGAAATTACAAAGTCCAGGGTAAGGAGCCTTGTTCAGAAGTTCCCAGTATTCTCGGAGTGGTTTTACCAGGGTTGGAAGAGCCCCACGTGACCCATGGAGCAGGGCAAAAGCAGCCCCGAGTGACCCATGGAGCTATCACCAAGTTACCTTATTTGAGATTTTTAACCCAAGCAGTTTATAAACACAGGATGCTTTCCAAAAGCGTTTCTGCCTTTCTCTCCCATTTATGGAAACAAAAGCAAACATTTCACAAGGGCAGAGGCACTGAACTCTTCTTCATTCGCTGGACGCCTGATGAGCCCTGGGAAAGTGTGGAGTCAGTAGAGAGTGGGGAAGAAAGTGGACGCCGGCCAAGCTGGCCCTGCTGCTTAATGGTGCCCCAGATGTCTGGAGCAGCCTCGACAGATGGGCTCAGGGCTTTTTGTTTAAATTTGAAATTATAAGCGAAACATAAGGCAGATGTTTGCCTTCTTCAAAGGGAAGAATATTAAGAAGGAAGGCATTTAGAGAATAAGGAAGCAGAAGCCATTGTCCTAACTTGCAATGAAGTTTCTCATTCAAATTCCCATTAGGAAACTGCCCTTCTCTAATCAGAAGTAGAGGTGGGGCCATCGCTATGTTCTTTCGATGGCTAATGTATGCTACCAACTTGGCTGGATTTAGTTATCTAGGAGGCATGCCTCTGCGTGTGGTTACAGGAGCATCCTCTGTGCACTGTTACAAGAGTATCCATCACTAGAGATGCCTAACTGAGCACAGACCTATTGTGATTGTAGGGCACACTGTCCATGGGCTGGGGTTCCAAATGGAAATAGAGAAGAAAATGAGCTGAGCTCCAGCAGCCACTTCTTCCTGCTTCCTGACTGTGGATGCGCTGGGAGGAGATGCTTCAAGTCAATGACCGCCACACCATCTCTACCTTCCGACCATGTCAAAAAAACAAACAAAACAAAACAACAACAACAACAAAACTCCTTTTCCTCGGGGAATTTTTATCATAGTGATGAGAAAAGGAAAGTAATTAATGCATTGTTCTTGTGAGTGGGTGACAGAGGAGACCCTCTGCCCCTTCGATCTTGGGTTGACACCCTAGAGATATTTTTCTAAAGGGATAGTGTGCTCTCCTTTGGCTAACACACTGTAGAAACTCTGGGAATCGAACCTTGGTGGTTAGGCCTGGCAGAAAGGACCTTTTACCCACTGAGTCATTTTGCTGGCCTAGGACATGAATTTCATAGGTTAATAAATAAGATTATTATTTATTACACACAGTGGCATCGTTGTGGGTTTGGAGCGAGGCCTCTCTGAAAACAAACAACAACAAACAAACCCTCCCGAAGGTCTTGCATGGGCCACTCTCCTCCCAACAGGCAGACTGCTCTGCTGGCTTAGTGGATTCTTCAGGGTCCAGCATGACAAAGTCTTGATTGTTTTAATGAATGAGTCTTAGGTCAGTTGCAGACTGTGGGAAAGCTTGCTTACTGCCGCGGGAGCACTACTGTACCATGCTCTGGCCTGAAGTTTGATTCTGCTTGAGAGTACGAATTCCTGTAACCTTCCTGCATTCACTTCTGAGAAAAGATGAGCTGTAGAGCTCTTTTCAGCAAGACTACAGGATGCCGAAGACCACAGACCTAGAATGGTATCTCTGAAGGCGACAGGATCCCCAATGGGTAGAAATATCTGTGTCAAAAATGACTTTATACCCCCTGCACAGGTTTATTCTCCAACACCATAAAGAGACCTCCTTTTTCTTTATGGTGGTGCTGCCTCTGGACCCCACTTGACACTTCCTGGTGGTCCAGTGTAGTTGTGTTTGCTTTGAGAAAAATTCTTGTTCTCCCTCCTGATGTGATCACCCATTTCACAGGACTAGATAGCAATTGTCACAGGAAGCTAACAAATCCTGGTGCAAGGGGCTGCTAGCATGCCATCCCAGCGTCTCCCTCCCTCCTTGTAGGTCATCTTCTATCCCAGAAGAAATCCTGAAAATTTCAGTCTCCCAACCTCAGTGGAAGCATCGCCATGATAGGCCTCTCTCCAATCAGTTAAAATCTAATAACAATGACTATAAAGTACTAAATATCTATAAACTGCCTGCTACAAACACCATGAGAAACTTTGGAGAGATGGCTTAGTGGTTAGGAGCACTGGCTTACTCTCGAAGAGGACCCAGCTTCAATTTTCAGCACCCACATGATGGCTCACATCATCTGTAACTAGTTCCAGGGAATCTAATGCCCTCTTCTGGCTGCTGTGGGTACCAGGTATGTGTGAGTGATACACAGACATACAAGCAGGCAAAAGACCCATGCACATAAATAAAACAAGATGAAATCATAAGAAACTAAAAAATCAAATAGAGGGCATGCTGAACAGTGGGGGAACATGGGTAATAAAAACACTGAATCTTAATAGAAATTCTGAAGTAAGTTAAACAGAGCCTGTGTTGAACTGGATCCTGGATGAAGATTGATGGTTAGAGGCATTGCTTGTGTCCCAGCTAGACAGAAATTCACAAATCTGAAGCCTCCAGATGTAAGAAGTGAGCGGAGGGCTGGCTCTGGAGAGAGTCACTTACTTGTGACTTACTTGTGTGTGGGCCTCGGTTATACAGGATCCTTAGGAGAGCAGTTCTTAGAATCATTGTAGAATCATTCACCTGAAGTTGACTATACCAGGCTCCTCGCAGTGTGAGGATGGCTGATTACAAGGCTGTGGGAAACTTAGCAGTACAGCTCTAATTTTTAAGAGGCAAATTGATTTCCTGTCCTCACAAATGTGTCTCCTCCTCGTTACTTCTCGGGATGAGAAATGATCCCTTGAAAGGAAAAAAAACCCAGAGCTTTTCTCAGCATGCAAAGGGTGACTCAGGACTAGGTTAGTGAAGGGCAAGTACAATCAGAGGGAGCCGGCAGCCAAGGGCAGTCCTGTTGCCCGTTGCTGCCACTGGAGCCTTTGCTATGGTTCTAATGATTTATTCAGCATTTGAAACATCTAGCTCTCTTCAAATATTTATAACACTTCCTAGTTGCTTATAACACTTCCTAGTTGCTTTGAGGCTTTTAATAGGGCAGAATAAATCTGTAAGTATTGAAAAATTGTCAGCAAATGGGCCATAGTGTGAATAACCGAGGCACAAGCTGTACGGTGGTCGCCATGTGCTTTATTTTGACCAGAGGAAAGTGTTGCAATAATCTCTTCCTAGCGTCACTACTTTGGATAAGTTTGCCTCTGGATTTCATTCATCAGCGGCTCTGTAATTACGTGATAAAAATTCATTGAAAGGATGATACTCTCTGCCCACTCAGCAAAATGTTAGAGAGCTGATATTTGTCTTTCTCTGTGTGCTGCTCTCACTCAGCCCAAGGCCTCGATGGTGCCCCTGTAAGTCAAGGAGGGATCCCCTCCTTAGTCCAAGCTCTCTGGAGACATCCTCATGGGTGTATGTCTCCTATGTCTAGGTAAGTTGATAACAAGATTTCCCCTCTGCTTCGTGTGGCCCTCTCCGTCTGTAATTCATGTGCTTGGTAGACTTGACTGACCATGTGAGCGTTCATCCTCTGGCTGGAATGCAGAACGCTTTCCCCACAGTTACTGTTCTGTTTCTTCTAACCTTTGCCTTCCTATAAGTCCCCCACATGACTAAGATACTGCTCAGCTTAGGGGGAAATATAGTCTCCTTCAATCTCACGCCCATCATGTCTTTAAGTCATTGACTAAAAGTTGTATCTCTTTTTCCACCCCTAGAAAACTTGATGAAAGAGATTCCTTGTCTTAATATGCAAATCTATTTGCATCTCTCTCTGTCTCTGTCTGTCTGTCTGTCTGTCTGTCTGTCTGTCTATCTGTCTGTCTGTCTCTGTGTGTGTGTGTGTGTGTTTGTGTGTGTGTGTGTGTGTGTGTGTGTGTGTGTGTGTTGTATATATGGGGTTTATTAGGATGGCTTACAGGCTGTGGTCCAGCTAGTCTAACAATGGTGGTCTAACAATAGAAGGTCCAAGTAGTTGGTCAGTTTACAAGGCTGGATATCTCAGCTGGTCTTCAGCATACACCAGAATCTTGAAGAAGTAGGCTCTAATGCCAGTGCAGGAATGGACTTGCCAGTGACAGGGAGTGAGAGGGCAAGTAGGCAAAGAGAGAAAGTTTCCTTTTTTCTTCTATGTCCTTTATATAGGCTGCCAGCAGAAGGTGTGGCCCAGATTAAAGATGGATCTTCTCATCTCAAAAGATCTGGTAGAAGTGGGTCTTCCTACCAACAAATGGTTTCATTAAGAAAAGTCCCTTATAGACGTACCCCAGGAGCTTGGGTTTTAGTTAGCTCCAGATGTTGTCACCTTGACAACCAAGAACATCCATTACAACTAGAGAGCACCTTTTTGCTCTTCTCTCTTGGATTCCCTAAATGCTGCCACTCCATCTCACTCCAGCCCAAAGATCAGAAATGACTGTGAACCTCTACTAAGGTCCAGATTTTGTGTCTAGTACCTTTCTCTGTAAGTGCTTGTTTTATTCTGTTGTATTCCTTCCTAATTAGTAAATGTGTGTGGTGGTTTGAATATGCTTGACCCATAGGGACTGGTACTGTTAGGAGGTGTGGCCGTGTTGGAGAAACTTTGTAACTGTGGGGGTGGGTCTCCTCCTATGCTCAGGTTCCACTCCTAGCTGCCTGAGGATGTCAGTCTTCTCCTGTTTGCCTTTGCAACAAGATGGATAACTCTCAGCAACTCCAGTGCCTGCCTGGACACTACCATCCTTGCTGCTATGATGATATGGACTAAACCTTTGAAAGTGTAGGCAGCCCCAATTAAATGTTTGCCTTTATAAGAGTTGCCTTGGTCATCATGTCTCTTCATAACAATAGAAACCCTAACTAAGATAATGTGCATAAGCTATTTTAAGCAGTCAAAACTATATGACCATTTCTTTACCCCAACACTCCACATGTTTCTGGATATCCCTGGACAGTGGAAGCTACCATGCAGTGTCTGCCACAGCTGATCGCTATTCTGTGCTTACTATGAACCATTTTGCTTCTATGTTTCTCACTATGTCTCTGGAACGAACTCTCATTGACTCCATTCTGTAGAGCAAAGAGGATTGTCCCACAGCTTAGGAGGTTACACAGGGCCCTTAGTTACAGAGACAACGGGCAGTGAAGGCTTGATGCAACATGGGAAATCTAGAGGCAGAGGGAGCCTAAGTGCTTAATGATTAGACTTGGTCTATGATTTAAATATTTGTCTTTCCATTCTTTTGTTGTGGTCGTTATTCCAGACATTATCAAATCCCCTTTGGGGACTTATATTTGTTGGGGGGTACTCCTTATGTGTTTCTATACATGTGATAAAATGTTAAATGCCTAGAGATATGTAAAAGTTGATAAAATTTGATTAACTCTATACTATAGGCAATAGTATTTTATAAAATCAGTTTCCTGATTTTGATGATATATTTCAGTTACGTGGATTATTCTCATTCAAAGAAGACAAAGCAGGGTACAGGGGAATCTTCTAAACTGCTGTTTCACATCCTGAGTGTCTATAAGTCTTTCAAAATAAAAAGTTTAAATACCAAGTTCAGTTTTTATGGTGTCTCCACTGGGGTCTCTCTGCTTTTAATGTGGAATCCTTTCCCTTGTGGTAGTTAGGGGGACTTTTCTTTACTTCTGCCCCTTATCTGTCTGGGGTTTTCCATCCCTGTTACCCGAAAGAATGATGTCTGCATTCAAAGCTTTAGCTCCAGGCTAGATAAGGTTGAATCCACAGACTATAAAGTAGCTTCAACTTTCAATATACCCACATTTTAATATGTCAGGTATCATATAGCAAAGAACCTGGTTAAGAGAAAAAAAACATCAACATGAGATGTGGGAGTTTTGTTTGGTTTTTAACATGAGAGACAGGATTTCCTAGGCTGGATGTATCCAGAAGTCTTGGGTGTTGAGGTTTGGTCTCTGGCTAGGTATTGTAATGCTAAATTCTATACCCAAGGCCTAGGTCTATGAGGGACTTCTCCCTTTTACAAGCTTTTGTTGTGCAAACCTTGTTCCTTGATTTAAAACTATTGGTTAAATAGAATTGTCTATAGCCAATTACTGGAGGAATTAGAGGCAGGTGGGTTTGGAGTGACTTGGGTAGGGGAGAGAGAGGAGATGAAGAAGGAGAGAGTGTCAGAGAGCCTCCATGAGGGGTGATGGATGATGAGATCATGGCCAGAAGAATCAACAATATTGAGGGTACACCACTGGGGATGTAGCCAGGCTGCTGTGGAAGTAGCCAGGCCAGGAGTTAGAAGAGTAGATTAGGAGTCACCCCTTAGTAATTGTCAAAGCCAAATAAAATAACCATTGTCTAAGTCTCACTTATTAGTAAGCTAGTCAGGGGTAAACTTAAATTGACTGTGCTTCAGTTGAGTTTTCTCAAGGTTGTTGGTAAAGTGACCCAGGGAGCTGTGTTGATTCAGTAACAGCAAGTACCTCTGCTGGGGAGGGGGGTCCTCCTTCAAAGAATTTTGCTCATACAGGAGCCATCATTGTGAAGACCAGGTGAGATCCAGGGTGAGACAGGGTTAGTTCTCACTGAAATAGCTCACTCACTCATTGAGGCACGTTTGTCAAAACTAGGATGAGTCCTTGGGGTGTGGGAGTGGGACTCTGAGGTTTCATGACATCTAATTAAGGCACACAGTAATGATTTCTTTAACATGATGTTGTTGGGTGCTTTTCCTGGGGAGACATGCCATAGGCATCTATTTAGCCCAGATATGGAGCCAGCCAATGTTAGATTATTAAAGCAGCTACAGAGAGATAGAAGGCAGAAAAATAGAGGCTTGGTCTGACCTTAGATGGGACCACGTTTATTTGTGGCAAAGGGCACTGTTACCCTTACTTGTGCAGATGTCCCAAATGCCTACAGACGAGGATGCCTACGATTGGCTTTTTCTTTCCCTTGGTGATGTAGATATAGGCCGTATTAGACTGGATTAAAATATATAAAGGTAGGCTAATTAGATGGTAGCCCCAGAGAATAAGGCTGCGGAAGTTGTGCAGGTAGGCTAGGGTGGGGAAGTTTTATTGACTGTAGACGAAGGGTGATGATGTCAGCCATAAGCTAGGTTTGTGCCCAAGTACGGTTAAGAGCTGACCCCTTAGGCAGGGATTTGGGTGCTGGCAGCATTGGGGGAGTGGGGGAGGTTCTGACAGATGCCAAGAACACAGAACTGGACTCTTGAAGTCATTGCTTGTTCTGAGGTGGGGTTGGGGGAAGGAGGGTTGATGGGGTTTCCCAGCTTGTGCAGGGGCAAGCAACGGTTCCAGCCTAACAGGAGGTAACCCCTTATAGAGATGGAAACAACTTCTGTAGTCTGCAAGGGAAGGTGGGAATCATAATATTTCAGCAGGAATTAACAGAAAGAGTAAATAACAATTATAACACAGTCCAATTTGACAAACCATACATTTATTGGGGTTACATGGAGGCACATGGGTGACTCAAAGGCAGCTGTACTTCTGAAATGCATGGATAATGGTTCAGAAACGTTGCATCCTTGACCTGAATGCAATAGGTCAAAAACAGTCTCTAACCAGCTTGCCTATTTAGAGTCTCCTCTCCCAACAGGTGTTCACTGCCTCCTTAACCTGGAGAAGAGGCTCTGTGTATCTTGTCAGTTTCAGGAACTTCTTGAAACTTGCCAGTTGTTTACTTCCTTCCTGTCCTTCCCAGAGGCAATGTTTCAAGTCAGAACTTCCTAAGTCTTAAGGAGGCTCCACCCAGGAAACTGTGCTTCAACTGGAATTGCTATAGAATACAGGAAGAGTGTTGAGCTGAGACTTAGTATTTTCACAGTTGTCAAGAGTGGATGAACTCATGCCTGTTTCGTGAGAGTAAGTTGTTTAGACTGGTGTCTCCTTCGGAATGCAGTTCTCACCCCAGATCTTCTGAAAACTCTAGTCATTGTATTGCTATGAGTTCATGGCCTGGTAAAGATGGCACAGCAGGGTATAGAGCCTTATCTAAGCACCTTGCATTAATTTCCCTATTTGATCAGCAAAGAACCCTAGGTACAGAGGCATCATCATTATTCCATTTCAGACGAGGAAATCTGAGTCCCAGGAAAGATGATTTAACTAAGTCATGCAGCAGGACTGAAGCCAGGGTGTGAGGCTTCAGAGCTGAGTGCTAAGCTACTCCACTAGTTAAATCATTCATCATGGCTACATGCTGGACTGCAGTTCCTATCTGTGGATGACTCGCTAGGTAACTAGGGACTTTTACTTTGTACATTCTCTGTTCCCGGTGCCACAAAATGTCTGCCAGTTGTTGGCTGCATAAGCAGTTGGAGTGCTATAGATGTGACTGGCTGACTCATCCGTTGTCTGTGCCTTGGGCTACTTGCCACCTAACCCTACCTGCCCTTGAGGTTTGGGGATGAGGAGCCACAGAGTCAACAACAAAGCTGCAAGCTCCTTTAAATACCCTCTACTGGAGCCCTATTGGTCCCAAGAAAGCATCTCTTCTAAATAGTAGTTTCTGATTGGCTGGCAATGTCTGCACCAGCAATCCTTGTTCTCTCGGGCAGTCCTCAATTAGGTCTTCTTGCCGGAGATGTTTTGTGGGTCCCTGGCATTTACATAGAGGCAGCCCCCTCTGTTCCTGTTACACTCATCTTTGAAGGAAGACTTAAATGCAAACACAGGGAAGGGAATAAGACAGAGGGAACTCTATGAAGGCATCATGTGGAACCAAGAACAGAATGTACGAAGAACCCCCTGGCAAGAAGAAGCATGGCCAACCAGAAGGAAGTCAGAGAAGGATTCAAGTGACCAGGGACTCTCAAGGTCAATGACATTTATGTGCCCAAATCACAGGTAGTTTGGAATTCATTGTAACTGTTAAGTTGTTTAAAATATATTTTTAGGACTACACTGAATTACATTCTTTCTGTAATACCCAAACTGAGTTCCATTATCCCCAGTTCACTCCATATAACCAGGGGATTATTTGCCTGATTTGAAATGTTAAATCCTGCCTTATATACTTTTCAAATTTTTCAAAAGATTCAGGTATTTTAGAAATTATACTGACCCTGCCTATAGTACCTAGCCCTGAGAAGTGCCAGCTACACATTATCAAAAAGGAAGAGAAAAATAGTGAGTTGTCCAAAGGGAAGATTTGAGGATTGAAGAGCAGTTGCAACCAGTCCTTTTTCTGAGAGTTAGTGACACTGAGACTCCCTCTAAAGAATAGAGAGAAGCACGTTTATACTCGATGTTACGGCTGCCCTGAGAACCCCCCTGGAATTCCTCAGGAGGGGAAGCCAGGCTTGTTCTTTCTTTAGCTGTTAAAATAGGTCAGGGCATGTGATTATTTCAGCATCTCAATTTCTCTTATTCTATTCTACAGTTTCCCAGTGTGCGTGTCTCTCCTGGGGAACCATAGGGAAAACAAAAATGTCTACTGAGCAGTTTTTCCTCAGAAATAATATCACAAATATAAATTGTATCCTGCCATGAACTCACCAGCAGGGGAGGCAGGCTAGAGAGACAACATTCCATCAGGACCCCTCAGTAACTGGCAAGGATAATAGTCATCTCAGGAGGAAAGCCAGGAAGTGGCCATGGCGGGGATGAATTACTGAGAAAGAGGCACAGGAGCCACAGGAACCCCACCCCGCCACACATATGCACACCACATACACTGCCATTTACCTCTGCAGATGGCTTCTATCCCCAGGTGGGGTTTTCAGGTATGATGGCAGGCCCATGGGATGCAGGTATCTGGTGCGGACAGTTGAGATGTTCAATAACTAAAAGACTGGGGCGCCATTGAGATGCTACTATGTTGGGCAGCTTTCATTTGACATATTCTCCTGATAGTGGCAAGCCAGAGAGAGAGAGAGAGAGAAAGAGAGAGAGAGAGAGAGTTCTGTGTGTGCAGAACTGTTTGTGTCTGTATGTGTGCATGCTGCAGAGCTGTGTGTGCATGTGTCATGTCTGTGTGTTCACGCATGCATGCTGAAGAGCTGTGTGTGCATGTGTGTTCATGTGTTTGTGTGTGTGTGTGTCCATGTCTATGTGTTCACACATGCAGGCTGCAGAGCTGTGTGTGTGGATGTGTCATGTCTGTGTGTTCACACATGCATGCTGCAGAGCCCTGTGTGCATGTGTGTACATGTGTACATGCATGTATCTGTGTGTGCCTGTATATTGCAGAGCCGTGTGTGTTCATGTGTGTGCCTGTGTACATGTATGTATCTGTGTGTGCCTGTGTATTGCAAAGCCCTGTGTGTTCATGTGTGTATCTGTGTGAATGTGTATGTATGTATGTATGTACATGCAGATGCATGCTGCAGAGCTGACGTGGAAACTTCTAGTTTCTTTGGAAAGTACTGTATTTGGTGTTTGCTATAGGACTGAGGTGCTAAGAAAGAAGATCAAGCTATCCCCCAAAGAACTATTGCTGAACAGGTCCACTCCCCCCATATCCTAATAACTTTACTTTTCTACTACCTCTGCTGGGTGGTGGGCTAGAGGAGAGGTTGGGTAGGTTGCAAAAATTTTATGCCTTTACAGAGCTTCTATGAAGATCAGAAGACAAGTTATAGAAGACAATTTACTTCTATCATATGGGTTCCAGAGGTGGAGCTCCAGTTGTCAGGTTTGGTGGCAAGTGGCCAGTGTCAACCCTAACTCCCATTCAATCTCTTCTCTTCTCTTCTCTTCTCTTCTCTTCTCTTCTCTTCTCTTCTCTTCTCTTCTCTTCTCTTCTCTTCTCTTCTCTTCTCTTCTCTCCTCTCCTCTNTCCCTTTCCCATTCTCTTTCCCTTTTCTTTTCTTTTTAAAAGACAGTGTCTGTCACTGGCTTGGCATTTACCAAGTAGATTAGAATAACTGGTTGGCCAGGTCCAAGGATCCCTGTCTGTACCTCCTGAACTCTTGGAGTCACAAGCATGCACTACCATATGGTGGTTGGGTTCTGGGGAATCTAACTCAGGTCTTTATACTAACAAGGTGGAACATTTTGCCTACTGTGCCATCCCCTGCCTAAGCCATTTGACACTGGGTGTAACTTTTTCCTACCTGTCATTTTAGTTCCCAGAAATAATGACTCTGAGATGGAATTATTTGTTATTAATAAATTCTCAAGCCATAAGCTGCAGCTTGTTCCCAAAGAGCTCATTGTTTATATAACCCATTTAAATTATTCTAGGTTTTCCATGTGGTTAGTTACTTAGCCTCAGGTTTACACGACTGTCTCTTCCTCAGAGTTCCCGGTGAAATCTTCCCCCATCTGACTCTTTCCCAGAATTCCTCCCTTCTCCCTGCTGGATGTCCCACCTCCTATTTCCTGCCTCAGCTCATTGGCCATAGGCTTTTTTGTTTTTACAGGTCAAAGTTCCATATATTGCACTAAAGATTCCCTTTACAATTGGGTATCTGATAGTGGCCAGATCTGTGTAAAATTCATTGAAATCCATTTGTCTTCTGTCTTACTCTCTTTTTTGTCATGGCTGGTGTGGAAAACTGAAATTACTAATATTTTTATGGGGCCTAGTTAAGCAGAAATTTGTGTCTTTGAAACAAGACCAATTGGTTCCTATTGGACACTTTATGTAAATTTTTCTAATCACCTTGTTTGTCTCAACATCAGACCACATTGCTGTCATGCTAGGTGATATGAATATGCATCCTTTAAAGTAACATACAGTGCTTATTTTTAAAAAAATCTAAAAATTTAAATAATCTTGACACAAAAGAGTATATGACATGGTGCTGGAGAAATGGCTTCATGTACAAGGTATTTTTATTAGTCTGTGGTCTATTGCTGTAAAGAGACACCATGACTACAGTAACTCTTATAAAAGAAAGCATTTGATTGGAACTTGCTCACAGTTTCAGAGGTTTAGTCCATTATCATGGTGGGGAGCATGGCAGCATGCAGGCAGGAGTGGTGTGGTAGAAGTCAGTAAGAGTTCTATATCCAGATTCACAGGCTGCAGGAAGAGAACAACAGTGGGCCTGGCTTGAACTTCTGAAACCTCAAAGCCAGCCCCCACTGACACACTTCCTCTAAAGCCACAGCCATTATAACAAGGTAACACCTCCTAACCTCTCTCAAGTAGTGTCATTCCCCAATGACCATGCATTCAAATATATGAATCTATAGGGGCCAATTTTATTCAAACCACCACAGTACTTGTTGCACGAACATGAAGCTAGGATTTCAATCCCCTGGACCCAGGTAAAGTTTGGTGAATACGGCAGCCTACCCATAATTCCAGCACACAGGAGACAGAGATAAGGGTTCTCCTGGAACAAAGCAGCTGTCTAGACTACGAGAACTCTAGGTTCAGAAAGAGCCTGTGCCTCAATACATGAGGTGGAATCTCATCAAAGAAAACACCCAGTGTCAACCTCTGACTTCCACAGGCATGCGCACATACACCTTCATCTACATGCATGCAAACACAAACATACAAACACATCACACATACATGTACCATACACACACACACACATACACACACACACACACACACACACACACACACACACACAAACACATAAAGCAAAGTTGGTTGGGGGGGGTGGCTAGAAAGATGACTCAGCAGTTAGGGGAACCTGCTGTTCTTGCAAACAGAACCAAGGTTAGCTTCCTAGCACCTAAGTGGTCTCTCAGAGCCACCAGTAACTCTAGCTTCAGGGAATCCTACACCCTCTTCTTTGGATACCAGATGTGTACAGTGTACACACATATAACTAGTCAAAATACCCATATACATTTTAAAAAACAATCTAGGAAAATATGGTGCCAAGAATTACAGATTTCCCTATGTGCATGCTACAGAGCTGTGTGCGTGTGTGCTCATGTGCATGTGTATGTGTGTGTGTGCATGTGTGAATGTGTGTACATGCATGTGTGTGCTGCAGAGCTGTGTGTGTGTGTGCATGTGCATGTGTTTGTATGTGTGTGTGAGCATGTGTGCATGTATATACATGCATGTGTGTGCTGCGGAGCTTCTATGAAGATCAGAAGACAACTTGCAGAGGGCTGTTTTCTTACTATGTGAGTCCCAGAGGTGGAGCACCAGTTGACAGGTTTGGTGGTGTTCGGGTTCCCTCAAACCTTGACCTTTCACACTTTTAAAATCTTCTTTCCCATGAAATCCCAGGATCCTCCACAGAAATCTTACTCCTCCCCTTCCCTTCAGCATTCCTACTTCTGCCAATGCCTGCAAATCTCAGTACTCGTCAATATCTATGATTCACAGTGCTGCCAAGCAAAAAGGGCATTTCTCAGTCTGCAGAGTTAATCAGTGTTATGTGATCCTTCGCTTAGGGAGCAAAGTTAGAGTTAGAAAACCTAGGGGGGACCAGGAGGTCTCCGGAGCAGCTGGATGGAGAAACAAAGGGAGGTGGGCAAAGGAGCTCAGACTCCTGGTGCTCTGTGCTTTCTCAGGAGCTACCTTATTTCAGAGAGCATCTTCGTGACATGCAGGCACAGATGGGTTCTTAGCTCAGAGAGTGAGAGGCCGCCGTGGGTAGGCAGTGAAAGCAGCAGAATATAAATTTGATAAGGACACATAGAATCAATACTGATATAAGAAAGTAAATAGAATTTTGATTTATGCAATTATTATTTTTTCAGAATCTATTTGCAGCCTAATTGCCTGTGACATTAAGGCTGGAAAACGAAGTACCAGCCCCACATCTGTGACCTTTGCATTGAGTGCTGTTGTAGTCATCCTTGTCTTCCTCTCCTCCTCCTTTTCTCCTCCCCATCTCTCTCCCCCTCTCTGTTCCCCCTCTCCCTCCTCTCCCCCCTTCTCCCTACCCCTTGTATGTGTAATAAACTTTCTCATTCTGTGTAAGAATTCTCCCCACATCATGTGTGTCCCGTAACCCAGCTCAGATAGTCAGGTTTGGCAAAAAATGTCTTACCCTTTGAGCTATCTCCCTTCTTTTGATGATCCTAATTTGAGCTGTCAATCTGGCTCACCCCACTGGGAATCAGCATGTGAAAGGGACAGCCATCAGAGTCCCTTGTCTTTGTGTGTCCTGACTTGATCAGCTTATTGGCTGACTACTTGTAAAATGGAGTTAAGTGTTTATGCTCTGTGTTATTGGGGAAATTGCACAATGTACTTGTATCCTGGTAAAGTGCCAAGATACAGCTGAGTTGAAATGACTCCTCCGTCTTCCCCTCTCTCTCCCCCTTTTCTTCTTTCTCTCCCTTCTTCATAACTTCTCTTTCCCTTCCTTCCTCTCAGTGACTTTTCTTTGTTTCTATGTCCCTCAGACATCCTCACCGGCTGGCTTGCCATCCTTCCCAGTCTGCATTTTTGAGTGTCCTCAGAGTGGCTTCTGCAGTCACTGTTCTAGGGGCTGTCCACAGCTTTCCCTCATGCAAACCACAGCAGCTGCAGTCCGTGACGTGACGCAGACACACAGGAAGCCACGCTGGTACTTCCTCTGCTTCCTTTCCTCCTTGTCACTATTCTCTGATGATTCTTGGAACTTTTATAGGAAATGAAACCAGGAAATCAGACTGAATATAAAAAAGTATTTCCAACAAAAGGACTCACCTCCAAAGACCATAAAGTTTGAGGAGGCCGTAGAGACTATGTTAGCAAGCCAATTAGTTTGAAACTGAAGGAGAAAGAATGTGAAAGAAGAAAAAGAATCTCACTTGGTATTTCCCGTGTTTCTTCCTTCAATTCATTGTTACCTTTTGATGTAAATACTGTTACTCAGTATGGGAGGTGCAGGGACTGAGGGCCAGCGATGTCATCATCCTGAGCCATGTGCCCACTCAGAAGCCATACTCAACCCACCTCTGCAGCGAGGTTTCTTTCCTCGAGGTGAGTAGAGGCAATCCAGCCCTCCCACTAGGGAAGGCTTCCCAGGAAGAGCTTTTGGAATTGGAATGAAATCTGAGATTGCAGGGAAGGTTGAATTCACAGGTAATAGGCTGGATTCTCCTTTAACTAGGCTTCCCTCTGTAATGGTCTGATTTGGTGAAATAAACTCTACACACGATTAAAGACCACTACTTTGTCTACCTTCCTCTTAAAAATACAAAACGGGGACGGAACCTTTTGTGAGGGGCCCAGTGAGGTGCTGGCAACCAGGACAACGCAAGGCGCCTTCTAATCGGGGAAATGGGAAAGCCCTTCTGGATTCTGAGGTGTGCGTCATTTCTCATGGTCAGGTCTCTGTCTCTCTCTGTCTCTCTGTCTCTGTCTCTGTCTCTGTCTCTCTCTCTCTCTCTGTCTGTCTCTCTCTCTCTCTTATTTCCTTATGAGGGAAGTGTGTCACATGTTCCAGGCCAGGGAGCAGGGGGCTGCCCACCTTCTCAGGTGTGTACCCTGAGTTTCTGGGGACTCAGACCTGCTCTACCTACCAAGCTTCCTGGCATGCTCCACCATCCCACACTCTCTTCTCCTCCCTTCCCTCTCCCTATCCTCTCTTTCCTCCTTCCTTCCCTTCTCCCTGTCCTTTCTTCTCTGCTACTTCCTTCTCTCTGTCCTCTCTCCTCTCCTCCTCCCTTCCTTCCTCCCTGTCCCTTCTCCCCTCCTCCCTTCCCTCTCTCCATCCTCTCTCCCCTTCTTCCTTCCCCCTCCCTATCCTCTCTCCTCTACCTCCTTCCTTCCCTATCTGTCTCCTCCTCCTCCTTTTTTCCCCCTCCTCCTCCCCAGCTCCTCCCATCCCTTTGCAAACTCACTCTGCCCTTCACAACCTCACACTTTTCTGTCAACAAGTTCTAAGAGAGAATTTAGTTTTGTACATTCTCCTGTATCTCAGCACTTTCCCTTTGAATCTGTTTTTTTGACTTCTGTTTCCAGCTACATTTTCCTTTTACAGACCTGTTACTAGGCACTCCTGGGCTTTTCCATCAGTGAGATCTCCTCCTTCCAGGTTGAAACACGCGGTTCAGTTACCTTGTTAACACCACCATCCCCACCACCATGCGGGGAGAAAACAGCACCTCTGTTAAGGATTTTGAAACACACTTTCAAAGGCTAAGGTTCACGCTACTCGTTGTACATAGTATTAAAAGAGACTTTTAAGAAACTGGCTTGCTATCTTCTTAGGAGTTTGGATTTTGGAGTCAGATTCTCTTGAAATCAAACACAGGCTTTTTGCTTTCGGTCATGAGTTCTTTAACTGTTGAATTTCCTTGATTGATCGTCAGTTTCCTCCTCAGTAGATAAGGAAGACATAGTAGGAATCACAGAAAGAACTGAACAGCACTTTGGGGAGAAAATACTTGGAGAATTTACTGAAGAACACAGGGTACCACCCCATCCATGAACAAACCTCTCACACCAAATTAATTAATCTTAAAATATATTTACTGATTATCTTTATGTGTATGAGCATTTGCCTGAATATGTTTTTGTGCACCATGCACATGCCTGGTGCCCAACGATGCCCGAAAAAGGTATCAGATCATCAGGAACTGGCGTTGTAGTTGTGAGCTACCGTGTGGGTGCTGGGGACCAAACTCGGTGTGCTTAACCACTGAACATCTCTCCCTATTCCAAATAGTTGTTTTAAGGAGATAACAACAACACTACTTAGCTTCAAAACCAATTGCAGGTTTGTTTGGTTTTTTTCTTTATTTTTATTACATTATACAAGGTGCATGAAATGTCTTGAAAGATCTAGCGAGATTGCATGCCACCTTTGATGTCTGCAGGATGTGTGGGAATCTCCCTTGCAGAAGTGTAGAGAGCATCTCAGCCTGACAAGGGAGGCTTACCATTGAGCGGTAACCATCTGCTATCTTCCTATTGTGGGGAATCCTGAAGGAACCGTGAAGCATGTGGGCCAGAGACAGCCTTGTAGCCCAGAGCGATTAAAGCTTCTGTGAGTCACCTCCTGTCTGTTTGGATGGACGGCAGAGAAACCTGTTGTGCTTGCAGGTGTGTTAATGGTGGTTAAACACCACACTGTGGCAAATGGAGGGAGTGGCTTGTGGATAGCCCTCTTCTACTCCCTGTAAAAATCTACATAGATCCGAGATGAGATCACTTTGTTAAGATCTTTCTTCAGTTGCCAAGTTGTTGTGGTTTGAGTAAGAGATCCCCTTACAGGCTGAGGTATTTGAACACTCATCCTCAGGTGGGGGCTGTGAGGAGTGGTCCACCCTTGTTGGAGGAAGTACATCCCTAGGGTCTGGCTCTGAGGGTTTTCCCTCTATTCCAGTTACCTCTCTCTCTGCTTATTTTATGGAGTTAAAGATGCAATCTCTCAGTCTCTGGTTGCCATATCTCCTTCACCATATGGTCTATGCCTCTAAAACCAAACCACAGGCAGAAATAAACTCCCTTTAGTTGCCTTTGGTCATGGTATTTTATCACAGCAACGGAAAAGGACCCAATCAAATATGCAAGACTCTCTACTTTGTCTTTCTCTGTTTCTTTCTCTGTCTGTCTGTCTGTCTGTCTGTCTGTCTGTCTGTCTCTCTCTCTCTCTCTCTCCCTCTCATGTTTAAATACCACTTAATAGAATCTCATAGTATCCAGAACATAGAAGTGTTTAGTAAGCATTTTAATTTGAAGAATAAATGCAAATTGAATTTATTGAAAACCAAGTATGTACTATATTATTTGGGGGGGGTGGAGATGTGGTTATAGACAAATGAAATATAAATCTGTGCTCTTAATTAAACTTATATTCTTGAAAATTAACAAAGTCGTAAGACAAAAATGAATGGTGTGCAAAGTCATTAGAAGGGTGTTAAGAGAGAAAAGCCTGGAGAGAGGATATGTGTGGAGGGGTGGATGTAATGCTGGAATTTTAGGACAGAGCTGTCAGGGAAAGCAGGCTTCTTGTGTCAATGTGTGTATTACTTAAAGTGAGAATAACAGTGATGTCCACATCCACACATGTAAATGTTCCAACATTATAAATCAAAGTAGCAGGGTCTTTATGAAGGGATATTCCTTCCTCAAACCATAAAATACATCTTCATCATGACAGACTTGAAAGTTATGTGTAATGTCATCTGGCTGGAACCTAAGACACTAAGGAATTTAATTATCAGTGCATGTTTCTGGGTTCTATGTTCATGGATTAGGCACGTTCAAGCATATAAGCAAATTTAGCTGTATAATTCAAGGTATTTTATGTTTAGTTTTAATGAAAATATTCTCTTTTTCTTCATATCAGGAAAATAGCTATGTTGATAACCACATTTTTGACATGATTTTGTTTTAAGAACCTACAAGATAAAAAGGAGAATATAGTTTTATTCTAGTAATCAAATACAACATTTTTCAACAAAATAAAAATAATTGTATAATGTTTTTAAATAAATTATTTTATAAGCACCTTCAGAGACATACTTTAAAATATTTAAGATCATAAACTAATTTTAAAAGGAAAATACAATACAACTCACAAATATTGACACCTTACACTGAAGTTTATCTTAAAATGATCTTTAATAGTTTTATTGAAAATACAACTGAATTCTTTTCTGAAAGTGACATCACCCCAAATGTCTGCCTTCAGTGCCTGTCTAGTCTTTAAAGAAAAAACTTTCTACATTCAGTTTTTGCTTCCTTTAGCATTATGTATATATCCATTTTAGAAAAACAAACTATGTGATTGTGCTTGCATGAGACAAGTTTCATTTCATTAGAATGATGCTCTCCAGTTTTACCCAATTCTTCACAAAAGAGATAATTTCATTCTGATTAAGGTGTGAGAAAAAAATCACACCACACACATATGTGTGTATATGTACATATACATACATAGGTATGTATATGCACATATATGCATATGTATAAGTATGTGTATATGTATATATGCATATATACATATATACTTCACATACCACGTTTTCTTTATTAATTCAGCTAATAATGAAGATTTGGCATCTAGGCTTGTTCCATGGCTTATCAATTGTGAGTAACTCCCCAAAATTATGGTCACACATGTCTCCACTGCATGGGTATATATGTCTTCATTGCATAGGCATATATGTCTCCATTGCATGGGCATACACATCTCTATTGCATGCTGACCTTTTCCTTCAGGTGCATACTCAGGAACGGCATATCTGGATCAAACAAATGTTATAGCTGGCCTTCGGGTTTTAGCTGTTTTTGTTTTTGTTTTGTTTGTTTGTTTTAGAAACACCATATTTATTTTCTTTTTTAAAAAAGAAAACAACTACTTTAGCATTATGAATTATGTGTCAACAACCACTCTTGCCAACTGTCACAAATGTTACACTGATACATGAGTTTCTCCAGAACTACATATGGGAACAGATAAAGAAATAAGGAAATGGATTTTCAGCATTATTAGAAAATTACATTTCATTAAGCAAGGCACTATGGCATTCATGCCCAGAGGAAGGACTCAGCATCTTGATTAGATTATCTTTTGCCTTCCACAATACATNCTCTTGCCAACTGTCACAAATGTTACACTGATACATGAGTTTCTCCAGAACTACATATGGGAACAGATAAAGAAATAAGGAAATGGATTTTCAGCATTATTAGAAAATTACATTTCATTAAGCAAGGCACTATGGCATTCATGCCCAGAGGAAGGACTCAGCATCTTGATTAGATTATCTTTTGCCTTCCACAATACATTAATTATATACCGGTATATGGTCATTGACTGTAAAACTTCTCTCTGCCAAACTGCACACGTTGTCAGCCAGCGCACTCTCAGGAGGCAGAAGCCATGGTTCAAGGCCTTTCATCTCTCTCCCTCCCATGCTGGAGACAGTTGGAGCCTCAAACTGGAGTAGAACTTCAAGGTCCATTACTACAAAGGGACAGCTATTAATACATCTTGATGTTGGCAACAATATACATGTTTTGTTGGTTTTCCTGTAGCTGGCACCTGAAGATGTGGCAAGAGGTTCTGTGTCGCACAGGATGTCAGGGTAGCAAAGGAGCGAGGAACACTGGGGCATGTCTGCAATCCCAGCATTCAGGAGGCAGGGGCAGGAGCACTACCACAGATTCAAGGCCAGTTTGGTCTAAATTGAGAATTCCAATCCAGCAAAGGTTTCACACACACACACACACACACACACACACACACACACACACACACGTGAGGGAGTAAGCATATACACACACAGCACCACATGGGAGCTCAAAACTGTAACTTCAGTTCCAGGGATCCGATGCCTTCCTCTGGCTTCTACGGGTACCAAGCACACATGCTGTTCTCAGATATTCATGCAAGCAGCATAAGACTCACACACAGAAAAACAAGCAGGAGGTCAAAGAAGTCATGCCTCTTCCTTCATATGTATTATCTATCTGAAAACGACCAAAACTCTTACCAGTGCGGAGAAAAGCCGGGCTACTCTGTAGCTCAGCTGGACAAGTCCATGCGGATTCCTTCATAAAGATAGCTTTTGGTGGTATAAGTGGACTCATGTTAGACCATTTAAAGAGAAAGATAGGCTCCAAGTGCCTTCTAGGGATGGAGAGTAGAAATCAAGACACTTGGAATGGAGCTAGATGCACTATAATATAATTAGATGAGAAGGAGACTCCTGAAAATTGAATCTGTTTGTCATCATTTTTGAGGAGACACTCACCTTGATGATGGTATAAATTATTAAGACATCCTAACTGCAGCAGCATAGTGACAGGTTAGTAATAAACACACACACAAAAGCCCACACTAGCGTTAGCTCTCACCAAGAACTCAGAAGAGATGAATTTGAAGTATGCCACTCATTGACAACAACCCTGGGTGTCTCACACCTTCGCCTGTGAGAAGAGCCAGTGGGTTTCAGTGTTTAGAGTAGGGCTATATCCAGCCACCTTCTGCCTCTCCTGCTTTCCCCTAGCAAGCATCACAGAAACCAGAGTAATTGCTTAACTGCTGGAAGTTAAGAGAGCTCCCTGCAAGGAAATAACTTTTACACTCAGTCTAATTCTTCAGAATGTTTTCATTTCTATTTGAATGTATTTTGTACTTGTAGCAAAAATCAATGTATGACAATTCTTGAAATATGGGGTGTGTGAGCATTGGTTATGTTTTCATTGGATTTTTTTCTTTTACTTCTGTTTTTGTTTTGTTTAATACAGGGCTGGCCTGGTACTTGTTACATGTAGCCTGAGATGGCTTCAAATTTGTAGCAAGCCCCCTGCCACTGCTGTATCTTGGGTATTGACTCAACTTTCATAGATCTGTTTTTTAAACTGAAAGGCAAAAGTAGCATACATCTGTGTCTCTGAGAAAGCCTGACCCTGGTGTGGAGTGAGGCTGTCTGGGTAATTGACAGAAACTGGATACACAGAGTGTATTTTCAGCCCTCCACTCTCAGCCTCAAGAGGGAGAGGACTCAGCTTCTCGAGGGCTGTGAAGGAAAGAACAAAGGGCGCACATAGCCTTTCTTCTTGTCAGGATTATCTCCACCTCTTTCCTTCTGTGCAGTCTCATCTCATTCCACAAAACCACAGCATATTGTTTATGCATATTGCATGAGTCCCAGCAGACAATCTTCAAAGCTGTGGTAGTGTGGTCTACCATCAGGAGCCTCTCCATCTTAAGTGTCTTTTATGCTCCTTTGGGGTGAGCGACAGGGATTCTGTGTTTCAAGATATGTTCCCAGGGTTGTGTAGTCATATTCTGTGGTCTTATTTTTAAATTTCATACTGAACAGTACTTTTACCACTCCCATTTCAGAAGGGCCCCCAAATTATTGTCACATAAATTATATATTAGTTTCTTTTTAAATAATGAGCTATGGAAAAGGCAGTAATGTGTAGACAAATGAATTATATATTAGTTAAGAAAATAAACATTTTGTTTTTTATGAAGATAAATATAAGTATAATATAAGTATAATAAAAATAAATTCTTCTTAATTCTTAGATATATACAATTTCACTTTTGAAAGGGCTCATAATGTCAGAGTTTCATCCTAATTCTTTTAATTTTTAAGAAATCTCTGTCATTATAAAAGATTTTGCTAAAATATAACTTATAAGAAATATATGTATGTATATATGTACATACACACACACACACACACACACACACACACACACACACACATATATATATATATATATATATATATATATATATATACATATACATATACATATACATATATACATATTTCCATTTTGGTGAGTTTCTATTTGTTGCAATTTTTTTTCTTTTTTGGGGGGAGGGGATTGACCAGCACCTCCAGAATCACCTCAAAACTCACTATCAGTTATTTGAATCTGCTGTTGCTGTCACACTTTGAAAGCTAGCCTACTTTCTCAAAATTATATGACATTTTCCATGGTAAAAGCCAAAAAAATTCTTAGTTTGAGAATAAGCAACCACAAAGATACTTTAACATATCTTCCAATAGTTACACAAGCTTGAAACAAAGCATCGCACATCTACAGATTGAATCAGCAACACCATAAAGACGGATGGACAGACAGTTGTGAGAAATGGCTGGATGACTTCCACCAGAGGCTGCTTCAGGACTGATGTTTTAAAAACAAAGGCAGGCTGGGTTTGTTTTTTTGTTTGTTTGTTTGTTTGTTTCTTTTTACCAGGGATAACTCGTCATATTCAGAGTGACACAGCAAATTGTTTATATATAGTCACTAAAACAGTATTGTATTATACTCAGTGCAGGAAAGTGAGGCAGGGACCTGTGTGCCCTACATACTAAGGCTGGGCTGCAGAGACAGCTCAGCAGCTAAGAGCATGGACTGCTCTTCCAGAGGACCCAGGTTCTGCTCCCTGTACCAGGGTACTCACAACCAACTGTAACTCCAGCTCTGACTTCTTTAGGTATTACACACATATGTACACATACACATATGCATACACACACTCATACATATAAATACAAATACACATACACACATGTAATTTAAAATAAAAATAAGCCTTAACAATAAATAAATAAATAAATACATACATACATATACTTCTACAGAAGATACTGCTAAAAAAAAAAGACACTGAGACTCAATTTAAAGCAAAGTGATTTTTTTTTAAATCCAATAAAACATCCTCCTTTTGGAGGCTTCCTGGGAGTAAAAATATATTTCACATTTTTTATTTGACTTCTGTTTACCCATTATTCATTTATATGCTTTACAGATAAATAGCTCTCTAGATTTATATCCTTGAATTTATAAATACAGCGACTGGAGGAACAAAATGGTCTAGAGAAATGGCTCATTTGGGGGTGGGGTTAGAACATAGAAGAGTTTTACATAAGCATACTGAAAAGAGGCCTGTTTCACTTCCTTGGCTTCTCACAGAAACACATTTTTCATCATTTTCTTCCACGAGATAAAATGCTTTCTTATGAAATATAATATCAAGAAGTAGAGAAGCTTCTCACAGAGCACTGTCACATTTTGTCTCTTAGATTGTTTGCATTTAGCAATTATGGGTTTTCTAGGTTCTCAGATACTACAAAAGTTAGGTAACTTGGGGGTGCAGAGATGGCTTTGTTGGGGTGCAGAGATGGCTTTGTGCTTAAGAGCATTTGCTGCCCTTGCAGAGGACCTGAGTTTGGTTCCCTATTTCCAAGTTTGGTGACTCACAACCTATAACTCCAGCTCCAGGAAACTGGACACTTTGGGCATCTGTACACATGCGTGCCAGACTCCCTGCCCACATATACACATAATTAAAACCAAAAAAATCATAAAAATAGACAAATGCAGTGTCACAAATCAAATCCATGTTAGGTGGCAGGAACTGAATCCAAAGACGGGCTTTCTAAAGTGATCTACCAGGGACTTTTGCTGACGTTCAAATGTCTCACTGGCAGTTGGAAGCTCATAATTAGGTGCAGGGTATGGAATCATTTCAGTGCTTTGTAATATGTATATTGGTGTGTCCCAGAATAGCCTGAAATCCGGTGATTTTATAGGCAAATTACATTGGAGTGGGCTTGGTTTCCAGGTGTGGGCTGCTTCCTTCCCTGGAGAGGCTGATGTTTATCACATCGGAGTGACCCCCATCTTTGGTTGGAAAATGGGATAATCTGCAAAGACAGGGCAGGCTTCACCTCAAGATCTGTTTGTTTGTTTGTTTTCTCGTTTGCTGATGCTGGCAGGTGAAGCTGGACAAGCCGGCTTAAGGGCACAAGCGCAGGCTGTCTGAGAGCCCTGTCAGGCTTTCTTGTGAACTTTGCAGAGTCCGAGGGGCCCTGTGAGCAGGACTCAGGCAGGATTGTGGCAGCCGCTACTTTTACTGGCAAAGGTGGCCATGTGCCAAGTCCAGCTCCGCTCACACAGCTGTTGGCGGTGATTCATTTCCCTTCATTTCCCAGCTGACCCATTCAGCAGGCTGATCGCAGGGTTTTGAAGCCCAGTTGCTAGCCTCGTGCTGCCCTGGGTTCCCCTTTTGAATTGTGGGAGCGTTTTAAAGGCTCTTGTCCTCATAGGCAGGGTTTTTTGTTTTTTTTTTGGTTTTTTTTTTGTTTTTTTTTTTCCACTGCCAAAGTGTGCCAGCAGACAAGAGAAGCTGTGAAGTGGGGATTTTAATGGCCCGGTATACATGGCTTTGGTGTCATTGTCTGCCACACTCTCCTGTTTTCTTTCAAGCCACTTCTGACATTAGCATGGTGTTCTAGCTATGTTGACAGTGCTCAGAGTAGAGAAAGATCTCACAGTGGTTATCATGGCTGTCTGTCTAGTCAGAACTCACTTCCTTCTATGTTCAAGAAATGCTTGATCTCCAGGGAGGTCAGTGGAAAGCAATAGGTCCCCAGGAGCTGGAAGTACAGATAACTGTGAGCTTTCGTCCATGGGTGCAGGAAACAGAACTCTAGTCCTCTGAAGAGCTAACCACTGAGCATCTTCACCCTCCTCACCATCTCTTTTCATAGACAAGTCATGGAGTTGGGCCAATCACTCTGTTGGTGAAGCGCTCACCCTATCATAGTTTGAGGACCTGAGTTTGATCCCTAGAGTTTATATAAAAAGAAAGTCACGGTAGCCTGCTTGTCACCCCAGTGCTCAGGAAGCAGGGACAAGAGGAATCCCTGGGGCTTTCGGCTAGTCAGACTAACCTAAGTGTGAGGAGACCCTGCCTCAGAAGTAAAGTGAGGAAGAATCAAAGAAGACATCTGATACTGGCCTCCAGCAACCCTTGTCACAAGTGCACCCATGAACACTTACGTGCAAATGTCACACAAACACACACAAAAGAAATGCATATCCCATGGCTTGAAAACAATACACATAAAATAGATATCTTTACTATACAGAGACTACCCATAAGTTCTGTGACTCTAGAGAACCCTGACTGATACAGAAGTTCTAGTCACGTAAGAACTTCAACATTTAAAATATATGCATTTGGGACTGTTTTCTTGAGTGTCTGTGAAGTCACAACCTTGGGATGTGGTTTCTGTTTGCTTTTCACGCCACATTTGCACTCTGGTGTTACGGTCTTTACATGCTAGCAGCCACACCATGAACAACGTGACTGTGAGCTTGTTGCCAAGGTCTGGCCTCATGTTCTTCCCTTTCTTCCTTTAGCTGAAAAAAAAATTGTATTATTCTCCTCCATTCAAGAATTCTTTCAAAAACAATAATCAAGCAGGCAACTTGAGTTTTTTTTTTTAAAAAAACCTGACAAGCTGTTAATTCTTCAGTGTTTTTTAAAGTACAAAAGAAACTGAGAGTCTGCTTTACTATTGGTTTTCTAAAAAAAATTTCTAAAAGTTATTTATTTAACTTTATTTTATATGCAATGATATACGGGTGTCAGATCCCCTGGTACTGGAGTTACAGACAAGACAGTTGTGAGCTGCCATGTGGGTGCTGGGAATTGAACCCCAGTCCTCTGTAAGAGCAGCTAGTTAACTACTGAACTATCTCTCTAGCACTCTTAAAAGTTGTAAAAAGAAAAAAAAAATCAACCATTACCCTAATTTCTTGAACATTTTGAAAATAATCTCAAATATGTCTGCATTTACATATATTGGCATAAATAAAATCAGATAAGACATATCATTTTGTGAACTATATCTTTCACACACTTAAGAAAAACATTTTATGAACTGGCAAAATGGCTCAGTGGTTAAGGGTGCTTCTAGTAGACTAGAGTTCTGCTCCCAGTACCCACAGCTATTAGGCAACTCACAACTGCCTGTATCTCCAGCTCCAGAAGAGCTGATATCCTCTTTGGCCTCTAAAGACTCCTGTATACACATGAACATACCCCCACACAACACACATGTATGTACATGGTTAAGAGTAAAACAGATCTTTAAAATGTTATTATTATCATTACTTGTGGTGTGTGTGTGTATACATGTGCTCCACAGTGTGTGTGTGTGTGTGTGTGTGTGTGTGTGTGTATGCCACAGTATGTGCATGCCACAGTATGTGTGTAGGTTCAGAGGACAACTTCATAGAGTTACTTCTCCTATCTTTCCTTGGATCCAGAGAGCACACTCAGGTCATCAGCCTTGTGTGGCATGTGCTTTTACCTGGAGCGATCTACACAGACTAAGTTTAGTCACAGTCTAAACTTCCTGCCCTATTAAATTAATTAAATTAACCCTTAAATGAAGAAATATGAAAGAAATATGATAATTCTTCAAGATATGAGTTATTTAATGGCTGAAAACAATGATCCATTACTGTCCTTGTAAAAAAAATTGTGTTTATTTATTTATTTCATTTGTTTGAATATTTACTTATTGAGACAGGCTCTCACTTGGTAGCCTGGGCTGGCCTGAAAGTCAAATGTTGAAGAGTCTGACCTTATTCACAAAGATCTACCCATCTTTGTGCCTCTTAAATGCTGTCATTAAAAAGGCATGCACCATCACCCCCGGATAGATTTTAAATTTTAATTATTAATGTATGAATTTGCTTGCATATATGCCCATTTGTGCACTTCTGTGAAGCTGCTGTGGGAGGCAGGCTCCCTGGAGCTGGGGTTGTATACAGATGGATGTGAGCTGCCTGATGTGAGTACTGGGGACCAAACTTGGGTCATCAGTAAGAGCAGTAAGTGTTCTTAACTGCTGAGACATTTCTCCACCCTCACCCACAGCCCAGCGAATTACTGGTCTTCTTGCTCTGACAAATTACTTCACAAAAGAAACTTAAGGAAGGGAGGAAGGGTTTATTTTAGTTCACAGGGAAAGCATGGCCATCGGGGCTTGAGGCAGATGGTCACCTTGCATCCAGTCAGGCAGCAGGGTGAGATGAATTCTTCTGCCCAGTTCAAGTTCTCTTTTTCTTCAGTCTAGGCTTTCAACCCATGGGACAGTGCCACCCTTACTCATGGCAGATCTTGGCTACTCAGCTAAACCTCTCTGGAAACTTCCTCATAGACACACCAAGAGGTGTGTCTCCCAGGTGATTCCAAACCCTGTCAGGTTGACCATCACCATCTTCCATCACACCTGTACACTATACAAACTGTGCACCACATTTCTTTGTAGCCTCTTCCTTGCCTGACACAATGTCCTTCGAAGGACATCCCATTGCAAGGTGTAAGGAGAGAAAGGCTACAACACCAGCACTTGGAGCTGGCAGGGACAGAACAGTGATGTCTGGTCTGATTGTTAGAGCATTCACAGGGCAGGGCTCAAGCAAGGACAATGGAAGGAGCCACTGCAGGAGTAGAGCCACCACACTGAGAAGGCACAAAATCACAAGGGACGGGGAGCAGCCTTTTGAGTCTCAGTAGCCCTTGGGTGGGACAGGTGGCAAATCTGTTGGGTCTTAAAATGTTTTTAAAAGTTGGATTAAGATTGTGAACCTTAACAGGTAGGATCCCTGGTATGTCCCCGAGGAGAGAATTGTGTGAGTAATCTTGGGTTTAAAAGATCCTATTTGGGGTAGTGAATTTGTTTGTTTATTACTGAGGCAGTCCAAGGGGGGGGGGGCTTGATCTTGATATGTATTAGGATCTTCAGGCTGCCACCTCCTCCACCTCTTCTGGCTTCTCCATCTCCCGAGCTCTGCAATCATAGACATGTGTCAGTGTGTCAGGTTTATGTAGTGTCCCCATTGCTCTGCAACTTAGCCCCTTACTTAGGACAGGGATTCTTAGGGGGGTGACCCCAGAACTGCAACATCAGCATCATCTTGGGTGTTCCTCTGCTATGCAAATTCCTGGGCCACATTCCAGCCCAGAAATACACTCAATCAGAAACACAGCCGTTTGTTTTCAATGAGCCTCCAGGTGATGGTGGTTGGCATGTAGACTCACGGACCAGTGGACTGGAAGAGGAGAGACGCATGCCTTTCCCTTGAGTCACCTGATAGGACTTGGATTTATTGCTTTCAGGTGTTTTAAGTCGAGGGTAATTCAGCCAGCGGCATGTTAACACATTGCCCACAGCATAAAGAGAGAGTAAAATTTATCCCTCCACCCGAAGCACATACTGAAGTGGTCTCCTCCTTCTTTGTTGCATTCCATGCAAGTGATACAAAACATACGCTGACCTCAACTATTTTCTAAGAAATTCAATAGGGGAAAACAACAAACGCGCGGGCTCCACCTCTCCCTAGATGCCACCGCTGTTTCCAACTGGCTGAGCACTTGTGCCTGGCAGCTTGTGCTCTGGAGGTATCTGATGTCTCCGTGCCAGTGCAGCCCTCAGAAACACCAGCTCTGCTTTGCCTTTCCGCGGGGCTGTCTCTCTGAGAGTCCTTGATGGGGTATGCATGAGATGCTGGCAAGAGTCAAACACAGGAATGCTGGCTCCGCGCGTTCATGCTGGCCAGGCTTGGCAGGAGACCTGTCTTTAGGTTCTGCTGAATTAGTTACTTTTCTCACTCTGGTCAAAAACAGGAGGAAAAGCTGCTTAAAGGAGAACCAGTTTGTTTTGCTTCATGGCTTAAGGGGTGAGGGTGAGGGTGGGGGTGGGAGTGGGGGTAGGAATGGGAGTGGGGGTAGGAATGGGAGTGGGGAACAGTCCTTCCAGATGGGGAAGACAAGGAGGCAAGATCTTGAGGTAGCTGGTCCTTCAGGCTGCAGTTAGGGAGCAGAGAATGAAGTGAGACCGGAAATGCTTTCATAAAACCTCAAGGCCAGCCTGCAGTAACCCACTTCCTCCAGCAAAGCGCCACCACCTACAGGTTCCACAACCCTCCCTAACAGCGCCACCAGCTGGGGCCGCGTTCAAACGTAGGCGCCTAGGAGACAGGTCTCATTCAAATCATCACAGGCTCTAAATTGTGCCCTCAGTGTGCAAGCCGGGGCTCTACGGCCTGGTGCCTCAGTGTCTTGATTGAGAAGGCATACTATGTAGGTAGCATTGGCGGGGCTAAGCCAGTGCCTCTATTCCCCCAGAGGGTTCATTCGACACTGGTCTCGGTAAAATCACAATCCCCGAGAGCTCTGCTTTCCAACACATTATTTTGTTTCATAGACGACTTATGAATACAATCAAACACCCCTAGTACCTGAAAGAACACATAAGCCATTAATAACTTCCTTTGTTTTCTTTGCTGAGAAATACCACCTAGCTCCCTCGATCCCTTCCAGAGGTGGGCCACGCATTCCTTACTGGCCATCTGGAACAGTGGAAACCTTCAGACTGTGGAGAAGTCAGCCACACCCAGGTTTCCAAACTTGTTGTTACACCCCACAATCAGTTCTGAGGCTCTGAACAGACCACCCATCTCTCTTTACACATGGTGATGACCGCTGTGGGTGTTACTTAGCTCTTCCAACATGGAAGTATACTATATATAC
>LR752688.1:0-49652 GCA_902729485.2 Mus minutoides
ACTGAGCCCTAGCTGGTGTGGAGAGAGGAATGAAAACATGACAGGGTGGAGGGGGTGGGGGTGGGGGGAGGCAGGCGGGAGTTACTTCTTGAAAAGATGCATTCTTCACTTGAGTATTGAAAGACAAGCAGGAGTCACCTGATTCTTTTTAAAGTAGAATGTGAGAATGAGCGTGGCCTGGAGGTTCACCAACACTGGACCTCTGGGCACTTGAAATTTTTGAAAAGAAGTCTGGAGAGGAAGGATAAACCTTACACCTTGGTGTTCCCAGCCCCCTGGAAGTAGTAAGATATTACAACACTGAATCCTAGGCACATTGATTGATCTTACGCACATGCCAGAGAGTTCAATAGCTAGAACTCTGAAGAGTTAGTAGGAAGAAATCAGCTAGGTGATTAAAAAGAGTGTGCTAGCTCAGCAGAAGACGACAGACTTGGGGAATGGGCCTGGAGAGTTGGTTGACTGGGCATGCTGGCACGTGTCTGTAAGCTCATCATTTGGAAGATAGAGGCAGGAGGATCAGGAGGTCAAAGTCATCCTCAGCTATATAGAGAATTTGGGGATAAGTTTGAAAGTGATATTGTGCATGCTAGGAAGGCAAGGGCTCTACCACCGAGCCACCTGCCCCAAGCCCAGCTTTGTGTAGCCAGTTTTTAAGGTGAGGAAGATTGTAGGATCATTCCATAATGTTGGGGTCCACCGCCAGCGGTAGACGGGTTCCCTGGAGGAATGGCCGAAAGCTGAAATGAAACTAAGGGAATTGGGGAAAGAAAATGATCGCCAAGGCTACATGGTTGCTTCTGCTCAAAGCGACTGTTTAATGGAGGATAAGCACTTGGGGAAAAAGGAAGGAAGGCCCCACCCCCAGTCTTCTGCGCAGGTGTTCTAGAGTTTGGCGGGAAGCCTGGAGTCTCGTGAGATGTCCCGGGTTTGCACCGGTGGGCTGGTCGGTGGGCTGGTCCTGTGAGACACACAGTGAAGCCGCAGGGCCACCGGGCTTATCTCAGGCCTAATTAACAAGACAACAGGTGCCGCTGCATACGGCTTTCCAAGGCTTGGTCACAAAACCAGCTATGCTGGTGGAAGAAGGGGTACAACACCATAAGGTTATACTTCAAAGTTCCTGTTGAGCTTCCCGGAGGGCAAATGGGATGGGTGTAAGATGTCCTGCATGGTGACCAAAACAATAGAGGGAAGGAGAAAAAAGAGAAAGTGAGCTAGGCATGATGGCACACAACTACAATCCCAGCACTCAGGAGACAGAGGCAGGAGGATGGTAAGTTTGAGACCAATTTGGGCGACATAGTAAGTTTTTGTTTCCAAAAACAAATAAAAGGAAAGCAAGGGAAATGGCCAGTGGGTGGTGTGCTTGTCAGTGTAAGCACTGGAGCCTGAGTTCGAGCCCTAGCACAGAAGCATAAAAAGCTGGCCAGGCAACATGCACATTCAATCCTAAAGGCTGAAGAGCCTGAGACAGGTAGATCCCCGAGGCTCTCCGGCTAGCTAGCCTAGCCTAGCTGGTGAGCCCCAGGACTCAGTGAGCTGTCTCAGAGAGCTGTCTCAGTGAGCTATAATGTTTCAAAACAAACAAAAATAACAAGACGTGGGCCAGTAAGGTGGTTGTGTGGGTAAAGGTGCTTTCTACACAAGCCTGCCACATGAGTGCGATCCCCAGAAACCAAGTAAAGATGGACTAGGAGAACCAACTCCACAAAGAGATACGTGGCCCTCATTACATATGCCATGACACACAGGTATACATACATACATACATACATACATACATACATACATTACACACACACACACCACAGACAAACACATACTGTGATGGTGGTTTGGATATCCTTGGCCCAGGAAGCGGCACCCTTAGGAGGTGGAGCCTTGTTGGAGTAGGTGTTGCCTTGTTGGAGGAAGTGTGTCACTGTGGGGTGGGCTTTGAGCCCCTCCTTCTAGCTGCCTGGGAAGACAGTCTTCTCCTGGCTACCTTCTGATCAAGATGGAGATTTCTCAGCTTCTCCAACACCATGCCTGCCTGGACGCCATCATGATTCTTGCCATGATGATAATGGACTGAACCTCTGAAACTAAAAGCCAGCCACAATTAAATGTTGTCCTTTATGAGTTGCCTTGGTCATGGTGTCTCTTCACAGTTATGGAAACTCTAATTAAGACACACACACACACACATACACACACACACACACACAACTGGAAGTCAGGAGAGGAGGAAGGGAGGGGAAGAAGGAAGGAAGACATGATTAGGGATGATGGTGAGAATCTATTTCTTCCTGGTTTTGTAGGTCTGGCCAGCAGGAGGTTCATCTTCTGTGGTTGTGGGAGCAGCCAGCCCCTGAATTGGAGAGAGCCAACAGACCAGGGCATCAGAGGAAGCACCACTGTGAGGGAAGGCCATTTGAAGGAAGCTATTTCTCTTGCTTTGCTCCATTTAAGCCACAAGGATGGGAACATAGACCCTCTGCTGATTAGACTCCTACTTTCCCACTGAACCCAAAGCCTTCAGAAGAGGGAAGGAGGAGGGGAGTTTATTTTAGAAATTGCAGGGTATCATGGTCTATCCTGGGTCTGGGAAATTCTCTACCTTGTAGAAAGAAGATAAACTAAGACAAACGCCATGACTCGTGTTGCAAATGCCATGACTCATGTTGCACACAGTACATCAGTGCTTTATGCATATGGGTGATTCGTCTACATGTACATCTGCACACCAGAAGAGGGTGTCAGATCTGTTATATACCCTTGTGAGCTCCTATATGTGTGCTGGGAAATGAACTCACCACTTCTAGAAGAGCAGCAGCTGGTGCCCTTAACCGCCTATCCAGCCCCTCAACTGTGCTTTTAAATGCCCGAATGAAATGACTGATGTGCAAACACTCACGTTAATAAGAAAGAAAGAAACAAACAAACAACCCTTTGCTAATGTTGTCTTTTATTATACAGACAGCTTCCCAATAGTTCGGGCTGCCTCGAATTCATAGCTTACAGTGACCTTGAACTGTTTCCCTGGCTTCCTGAGTGCTGGATTTACAGGTATGCATCCTCTATACCTGGGCTTGGTAAATGGCAAGTCTACCTGAACTGGTTTCATCAAGTTCAAAAGCAGGACTCTGCATGTTCCCTTCAGCACCAGGGACTGCCACCTGCCCAGTGCTACTCAGCTCCAGCCTCCGTCCAAGAACAGCCAGAGAGAACCTGGGTTTCCACAGCCACCCCACCCCCACCCCCCTGTACTCTAGGTAACTTGGGCAGCACTTTTTGAACTCTCTCCAAAAAGAGGCATCCTGCCGAGACAGAATGTTCTGACCTGCCCCACCTAGAAGATAAAACCACCAGCGTGTTTGCAAGAAAAAGCAAGCAAGGAAGAGGGTAAATAACTGCAAACACAAGTTGGCACTTACGAGTTGAGAAGGAAGTAGATTCTAGCCGCCCTGTGTGGGGCTGTGTGCCTCTGGTCCTGCCTTGGTTCCATGTCTTTTGCAGTGTCTTACCCCTCTGGGGCCAGCCCTGGTTGCTCCTGGAGGACCCCTTCCTTCATATGGAACACTCACGTGGCAGGAACTCTATCAGCAAGGGCTTAATTCCTAACCAAAGGTCACAGCAGAAAGGAAGGCAAGAGAATGAACTGATGAACTGTTTGAGTCAGAAGGCACTAACAGGCCCCCCACACACACACATACACACACACACACACACACACACACACACATACACACACACACACACATACACACACACACACACACATACACACACACACCCAGGGCATCCTACCCTCATGCTGTGCCCTTCTCCTGCGTCATCCTTGGACAAGACCAAATACTCATGTGTGCACACACACACACCACACACACACACAACACACATACCACACACACACACACACACAAGCGCACACACACACTCATGCATGCATGCAAAACACACACACACACACACACACATACACACAAACACAGCTCACCAATAGCATGTTGTTTCTCTCTTGGGTCTCTATCTCTGCACTCTCCAAAGCACCACAGTGACCACAGAAAGCACTGTCATGGAGGACTGTAGTATGCCACCCCTGTCTCCCACCATCTTGTCACCTTCACAATGGCAAGAACCCTGTCTCATTCAGCTTGTGTTTGTGTGGCTGTTCCATTCCTAGATATTTCTGCTCCCACCCTTAAAGAAAAAAAAAAGCACACAAAAACCTGTATACTAATGCCAATGTCACAGTAGCAATCCAAATGGACAAACCATGGTACAACCACAGACTAAAATACTATTCAGCAATGAGAGGAAGGAATTCTTGGATGTGCCCAATAACTGTGGGAAGTCTCCCTGAATTATGCAAAGTAGAGGCCCTAAACTGAGACAGCGCCACAATTCCACTTAGGAACATTCTAGAACAAGTACTGTCATGGGTCAGGAGACAGATATGGAGTCCTCTTGTGATGACATCTGCATGTGTTTTGTCAAAACTCTAAAAGGGGGGGGGGAATGAATCAACCTGAAAAACTTAAGGAGAAAAGAGAAGGTAAAGGTCCCGTTACAGCAGGCTACTGATCAAAAACACAAATTCACCCCACAGCGGAGGGAGAGGAGGTTGTTCACAACTCCATGTTTGCTCTCAGTGGCTGCACACAGCCCTGCGACGCAATGGGGAGCTCATCCTTCTTTCCTGTCACAGAAGCAGCTCAGGGGAGTTAAACAACTTGCCAGCATCACTGAGCTGGCAGTGACAGGGCAACTGTGATTTCTGATCCTTTCTCTTTTCAGTGTCATTATGCTGTCTGGGAATTTTAAATCTTGTGGATAAAGACAAACAAGAAAACACTCGGTCTGGCTTTCTTCAGTGCCTCGGGCAGAAAAGTAGCCCATCTCCTCCCTGGAGACCAGGACATGAGTCAAACTGCAGGAGGGGCCAGTCTGGCTGCAGGGAAAGAAAGCAAACAAAAGCCCAGAGGCTTCCAGAACTCAGCCCCCAGGGGGCTCCCCAGCTGCTCCTTGTTCCAGGGCCATGGCCATGTGGGGATGCAGCCTGGAGAACCCCAGGCCTGAATACAGAGCAGAGAACCCAGGATAGCGACACTTCCTCAGAAAAGGAGAGAACCGGAAGTGGATGTGGAAACTGAACACTCCCGTCCCTCACCCTGGCTGAGGATCTGCTTCAGCTGAAGTGGCTTAAGTCAGATTGGGATGCTGTAGGGGAAAGATAAACTCTGATATACCCACAGCTAAGAAGAGTCGCCACGCGGCTCTAGGACCCCCGCTGTCTCTGAATTCTCCCTTTGTTTTGGCTCTTTTCTTTTCCCTCCCCACCTGCCTGACCCTTCCCTTCCTCCCTTCCAGCCTGGAGGGAGGAAGCCCTTGCCTGCTGCCCAGCCCAGGGATGCATCTGCGTCTGGGTGGATGCTTAGGGATGGAGCCCAAGCACTTCCTTTGTGAATCGGGTTATAGTTGCCTGTTGAAGGTGATCTTAGCTCTTGGAAGAAGTAAGCATGTAGATTCCTGTCTCAGGAAAACAATCCCCACATCTCTTCAGCTGCCTCCTTCAGCTTGGAATCACAACCCCTTGGCTCTACTCTTTCAGATAAAAGAACTCTCGCTCTGGTCCAGTGGCTCTCAACCTTCCTACTGCTGCAACCCTACAGTTGCTCGTGTTGCAATGACCCCCAACCATAAAATCATTTTCATTGATATTTTTATAACTGTAATTTTGCTACTGTTACAAATCGCAACGTAAATGTCTGATGTGCCCCCATGGCCTCTCTAGTCACCCTTCCTAAGTGTCAATCACACATTCTGCCCTGCACTGCTCCTTAGAGTCACACTCTGGTCTTCTCCAAAGAAGATTGTCCAGGAGAAGTCATTTCCAAACAGGTCCCCGGGTGTGGACCCCAGTCATGCTTTCTGGAGGGGACAGCTACGTAGGAGAAAGGAAGGCTTTCAAAGGGGCCGGGAGGAATAAAAAACCTTTCCTTTAAACGAAGGATTTTACCTTCTCAGAGAAAGGCTGTTAACCAGGAAGAGGATTGGCTTCTCAGTTCCTCAGACCGCTTCCTGGGCCGCTCATTTCCTCTGGGGTCACCATTTTCCAACTCACCTCACCCCAAATGACCCTGCCATTGATGCCCCTGAAGGCAGGGGCTGGGCCACCCTGTTCCTTCAGGCTCCAGGAGGAGCCTGCATCCCCACCCAGCTGGAGGCAGCTGCTGAAGAGAGGACTAGTTCCCTTTCTTCTGAGGCCTTGTTAGTTCTTCTGGTGGTGATTAGCCAGTTATTTTTAGCTCCATCTAAGCACCCTGGTTAGTATTCAGGGCTGCTTTAGACAGGTGGGGGGGCACACTCCTCCATGATAAGGCTTTGGTTCCAATTGGTCCCTGCAGAAGGGGATAAATTAACTGGAGGCCCATCCTGTCACTCCCCAGGTGTTTGCTCCTCTCTCTCTCCCCCCCCCCAGCTTCCTCCCCCACCCCAAACCAAAGCACTGGCTTGGATCCAAAATAAAAAATTAAAAAAAAACGGTGAGGCCAGCGATAAAGGCTTACTGCAGGGATCTGAGCAAAGAGTAATTCCGAGGCCCATTTGAGGCACCCAGGCAGCTCCGTGGAGGGAGGAAATCAAGGTTTGGATCTGGGCTGTGACTAGCTGGTTCTGAGACACTAGGCAAGAGATTTACCTTCACTGAGCTGGAAATGGTGTGTCTGGGTCAACTTGCCCATTAATTCTTTCCAGTACCAAGGTGCTGTAGAATTTGTGAGTCTGGAACGGAAGCTAGCTTAGCTTCAGACCATCTTGAAACAGTTTCAGACCATCCTGAAATAGATGAGGCACCTTTTCCTCTTTTGCTTGAGTCCATGTCCGTCCCTCCCTTCCTCGCCCCAAACTATCCAGAAATGAAGCCCTGTATTTTCTCCCTATAGTCCTGTTGCGGCCTCCCACCTGCCACTTCTCTCCTGATCTTCCTGGGCCAGGGGGCAGAGGTAACCCCAATGCATGCTGGGAGGTAGAGCCACCACAGTGCAATCTGGGTAAGGTAGAGGAAGCCAGGGGCAGTGAGAAAGTCTTAATGCCATCCCATTTAATCATGAAAGAGTGATGACTCTGAATTATGACTCTTTCTTTACTTCCATAAGCCAGCACAGTCTCCAGGCCAAAAAGGGATGTATGGACTGGCATTTAGCCAAAGCTCACCCTGCTTTGGTTGCATCTAACTGACCAGCCATATTCCCAAATACTTCATGTTCTCTTGTCTTGACTTACAACATAAGCAAGCTAGCAGCTGTCTGGTTGGGCTATGCAAGCATGCATAGTGCTTTGCAATAGCATTACTACATCCCCTCTTTAGACACTAATACTTATGAAGGAAAGTTCCTATATGAAGGAACTTTCATGAGCCCACACTGCTACATATGAATCTGAGAACAGAACCCAATGAACAGGTCTCAGAGGCCAATATTCGAGTTCTCAGCCGTTTACTCTACAACCTCTGGTATAGTACATATACCATGATATATGTATGTACATATACCCTGATATATTCATGTACATATACCATGATATATGTATGTACATATACCCTGATATATGTATACATCCCTGAGAGTTGTCTTGCCTTTGATGTTCGTTGTTTTTGTTGGGGGGCATGTTTTGTTCAGTTTTTGAGACAGGATCTCACTGTGTAGCCATAGCTGGCCTGGAACTAACTAGATAAAACAGATTGGCCTTAGCCTAACAGAGACCTGCTTACCTCCACCTCTGCCTCCTGTGGGCTAAGATTAAATACCGTGAGTCACCATGCCTAATTAAATCTTGGTTTTGTTTTCTGTTTTGTTTTGAATATTTGTTTATTTCTACATGCATGTACACGTGTGCTTGCATGACCACGTGTGTGTGTGTGTGTGTGTGTGTGTGTGTGTGTGTGTGGTCCCTGAAGAGGTCAAAAGCTGGTGTCATATTCATTTAGAGCTGCCATTTTTGAGTGGCTTATGTGCGTGCTAGGATCTGAACTCAGGCCCTTAAGGTTGAGCAGCAAGCATTCTTAACTACTGAGCCATCTCTCCAGCCCCTAGAGACTTGCCTCACTTTTAAAGTTTCCGAGAGGCATGCAAAAGAATTAGTATACTTTATAGATGAGTCAAAATTCTGACCACAGTTCTCATGCTTTTTCCTCTCTCTCTCCCTCCCTCATTGGTGCCGATGATAGGTCCTTCCATGTCACCAGCTGCCCGCACAGCTTTGTGTTTTATCCCATGTCATATGGTCATGTCTACGCAACTCTCTCCTAAGCCATATCAGCTCTGGACCTCACACATAAAGCTCCCTTCAGCGCCATGACCCAGCAGAGGTTGTGTCCAGCCAAAGCTTCCCCTGCTGCTTGCCCTGGGTTGTTGCTGAGAGCTAAGGCCCATGCTTGCCCCTTTCCCTGCCTATTGCTGAGCTTCCAGTTCCCACTGGACCTTATAAGACTGAGTCACAATGTGATGTTGCTTGCTAAGTAAGTGAGAAGCAGAGTGAGCACGTGACAGATAAGTCAAGTCACTCCTAGGGTCAGTGTGTGGGCACCCCTGATAGGTTCCCAAGACTTATATAATGACTTCGAGATTACTGATCAGTGGTGCCCCAACGTGCAATTAAGATTACCAGACCTGGGACAAAGGCTTTCCAGTAAAATATGTGGCTGATTCTGCAAGCGGGGTGGATGGGACCGGTCCTGTCCGGCTGGGATCCTGCCAGGCTGGCCCTGTCTTATCTCCTGTAGTACAAAAGCCAGAGTGTCTGAGAGTATCCCTGCCCAGCTGCTGCCAGGAGAAAGTCTTCAAACTGCTGCTGTTAGTCAGAGATCAGGCAAAAATCCAACCTAATGCATGATTTTTTTTAAAAAAATTAATTAATTAATTTTTTTATAGCTTTCTTTGCAAGCATGCTAGACTTGAAGACATTAGCCAGTGGTAGCTGCCCCTCTCACACAGAGTTTAGGAGTTGAGGAAAACCTTCTGTTACTGGAACTGTGTTTTATTGTAACCATAAACAGCGCCCAATGCGACAACAGATGCACCTGGGCCTTAGTGAAATAATAAATGCAGGCTGCTTTGTTTCTTATTCTGACAGCCCACAGCTACTGGGCAGCTGGGGTGAGGGCAAGGCTGCTGGGCAGAGACTCAGGGTAGGATCAGTTCTAGAGAATCATGAAGGAGTGCTCTCTCCTTGGTCCTCTGAACTGTGTTGGATGGATGTTGAGAGGGCAATTCTTCAACTCCTCTATGGCCCAGGATTCAGCACAAACGCCACCTCACCCGCTGTGTGCCTGTTGCCCAGGCTGCTCTGTACCGAGCTGCTTTCTTGCCTGTGAAGTTAAGGCATCAGGGTTTGAGGAGGGCTGGGCACATACATGAATTAAGAAATGCATTTAGGAAGTCTGTGCTCTGGACCAGCAGTCTCAATTAATCTGGATTCCCGAGATCTCTCAAACACTGGGACACCAAACAGGCAGCATACACCAGCTGATATGAGGCCCCAAACACACATACAGTAGAGGACTGCCAGGTCTGTGTTCATTCAGAGATGATGTACCTAACCCTCAAGAGACTGGAGGCCCCATGGAGTTTAGAGGTCAGGTGGGTGGGGAGGTAGGGATATCCATGTGGAGACAGGGGTGTGGGGAGGAGGTATGGAATGTAGAACAGTGGGTAGAAGGGGTGGGGCACAGAGGATGAAAATATGGAGTGTAAAAAATTAATTAATGGATTGATTTTTTTTTTAAAAAAAAGAAAGAAAAGAAAATCTGTCCTCTAAGCCTGACCTTGGTCAGAGAAGCTCCCTCAGAGAGTGGTGGACTACCTGGTGTCCATCAAGATAACTGCTGCCAAAATCAAACAGCAACAAGGACAACAAAAACCAGAAAACCAAAACCCGAAGTCAAACCAAACCAAACCAGAGACTAATTTTTGACATGAATGTGAAGAAACTCAAAAAACCTGTGCACGGTTGGTATGAATATAAAATGTTGCCATCACTATAAAATATACTCCAGGGAATTGAAACAGTCTCAGGTACAAATGCCTGGTCTTTGTAGATGCTTCATTCTCAGTAGCTAGTGTGTAAGCAACCCATGTGACCACTGGTGAAATATAAGCAAATACCACACACACACACACACACACACACACACACACACACACACACACCAATGTTTGTTTAGCTTAAAGGGGAAGGGGATTCCAAACTATTGCAAGATGAACATTGAGAGAGAGCATTGCGCTAACTGAAAAAAGCCAGTCACAAAGAGACAGATACTGAATGGTGTATGAGTCCCTCAATAAGAAACACCTAGAATAGTCACACTCATAGAGACAGATCAGGAGGACTGGAATGTGCCTGTATCCACAGCACAGGGCAGGTGGAGGCAGGAAGGTCACGAGTTTGAGTCCAGCATGGGCAGCATAAAGACTTGTAGACTAATCTGGGCTACACAGTGAGTTCCCGAATGGCCTAAGTTACTTAGTTGGGGTGAGGGCAGACACAGAGATGGAACCACAGAACAATGGATACCAGGATCTGAGGACAGGGAGGAACCAAGAGTTACTGTTTAATGACACGGAGTTCTAGTTTAACAGGGTGGAGACTGGCTACACAGTATTGAAGGAGCATGAACCAGAGTTGAGATGGAACTCTATATCGTAAGATGTGCTTTACTCTAGGAACATAGGGATGGGAAATGATCTTGAGCAAAATGGTTGTGCCAGGTTAGAACTCTTCATGTGGACAGGAACTTTCATTGTTCTTTTTTTCTCTCTGCAGACAGATGACCACAAGACCACAAAGACTGAGGTAGAAAGTGCTCCTGAGCATAGATCATCCATCTTCAATTGTTGTAACATTCTGATTAAGTAGTATTGTTCTCCTCAGTTTAGAAGTCAGATCAAAGTTTGTGTATGAACAGAATCAGTTTCATGCTTGGCCAACTTGTGTCCAGCTCAGGGCCTCTGTAGTGGTGAGGATGCAGATGGGGGTTGGGGCACGGGAGCGCTAAAGAGCTGATTCTCAACCTGTGGGTCGTGACCCTTTCCAGGGGTCAAATAACCCTTTCACATGGGTCACCTAAGACCACCAGAAACCATAGATATCTACATTAAGATTCATAACAATGGCAAAAATTACAGGTCTGAAGTAGCAACAAAAATAATTTTATGGTTCAGGGTCACCACAGCATGAGGAAGGTTGAGAACCACTGCCCCAAAGCTCACTCGTCTTTGTCTCTGGGGCAGTGGAGTCTTACGGAAGAGGCATCCAGAATGGAAGAGGTTCACGCTGGAGTTGCAGAGATACAAAAAGAATCAGAAATCGGGAATTACTGAATTGGAAGGAAACTGAGGTGGCTTCAGGAGGAATATATTCTCAAGGAGCAGTCGGTAGACTTTGATGGTAAAACAGTTTCCGTGAGCAGAAGAAAAGGGTAAGGTGTTTATAAACACGATTTCCTAATGTGGGTGAGAGGGCATTAGGCTGGGGAAAGCCCGTGGAGGGATGACTATGACGAAGGCGTTTAAGTCTGTATGACACCGCTGGGATCATTGACCCTCACATGTGTTCTAGGCACTATGTTAAGCTCTTTAAATGCATATATATTTAATCCTTATGACAGTCCTATGAGGGACTATGTATTTACACGTGGGGATGCTGAGGCTCGGGGAAGTACAGTGATGAAGTTCTATCACAAAGCAAAGGAACAGAAAAGCCTGGACCAAACTCAGATGTTCATAGAACTTAACCACGGAAGCTCCACTCTGAGTTGGTAATGGTGGGGCCTTTGGAGCTATGAGCTTTAACGTCCAACGCTATCTGTGTTTGGTTGAATGAGCTTCCTAGGGGAAGTTTTGCAAGCTCAGGAGTAAAAGCACCGCCCTGCTTAGGTTATGACCACATATGCTGATCTGTCCACTGTCCCAGGAAGCTGTGTCCATTTCCCTCTATCTCACTGGCCTAGCACAAGGAAACACCCTTCACAGTCTCACCACTGTCCAAGTCAGTGCTCAGTAAGCACTTACTGAATGAATGGAAGGTTGTACGATCAGGTGCACAGAAGCAGAGATGACGGCTGATGGTTCACAGGGGCGCTGGGCATTGTTGTTCATGCAGTTAGCACACCAGCCCCTAACAGTGATTCTCAATCTGTGGGTTGTGACCCCTTCCAGGGGTCAAATAACCCTTTCACAGGGGTCACCTGTGAAACCACAGATCTCTACATTAAGATTCATAGGAAGGTTGTAAATCATTATTTCAGTCTTTCAGGCGAGAAAATTGAAAGCTGGAAAAAGGCTGGCTGTTTCTGGGTGCACACAGGACACGGTAAGGAAGGAACCGCTGATCCTCAGGCTCTGATTTAGCAAGCTCCTTTGAACAGGGTGGTATGAGGCTCCAGGGGGAGCTGCTGGGTCATCAAGAAAGTCCTTAGAAAAGGGGAGGTGGGGCCTGGCCAGGCTAACTGGTCCATTCCCAGCCTCTCTTTCCCTGGACTTAACTTTATATTTCATTTCTTATCTCTTCCTAGTTCAGTCCAACAGCTGTTTCCTACCGACCTTCTTCCAGGGGAGGGAGGGAGAGAGAGAGAGAGAGAGAGAGACATGAGCGAAGAAATCAAAGGAAGAGTGAGAGAAAGAGTCCAGAGATGCAGAGGTCTGAAGGCAATGCCCAGTCTACAGACCACAAGATAAAGAACTCTACTCTACACCAAAATATCTGCAGCCTCTGTCCTCTGTGTGTACCCACTCATGTCTAGAAGGAACAGCAGATAGCGTGTGTGGACAGCAGCAGCCTTGTGCAAAGATGCCAGGACTTCTGAGTAGCTTGCCACTCATAGCACTGGTATCTGCTTCCTGAGTATTGTCATCAGATCCTAATAGTCCACTGGGTACAGGAGAGTAGCACAAGAAAGGACAAGGGGCCATAGAGCTTTCACACAGCACCCCTCAAGCTGGGAAGAACTGGGAAGAAATGGGGGAAATCAAAGAACACAGTCACGTGCAGACTTCAGCGCTGCTGGAGGGCCAGGACCGCGCTGTTTGGGCCAGAAGGTGAAGAACGTGGTCATGGAAAATGTGACAGGGAGTGAGTGATAGTTTTAAAAAGCCAAGGCCAGTGGTGGCATTCCTGAGAAGGCAAGAATGAGCATGGCTTGAGAGCAGACAGAGTGGCAGAGGAGGTGGTGACATCTGTGTGCTCAGGGGACAGACTGCCTCATTGTGCCGACCAGCCAGTGCCTTCATCTCTCCCCCCAAAAATGGGATACCACGATGGTTAAAATAAACTTTCTAAAAATAGGCATCATCTTCTATTTTTATTTCTGTTTACACTATCAATCCTTATAGGGTTAAACTACAAGGGAGGGAGGAGAGGGGAGAGGAGAGAGGGAGGGAGGGAAGAAGGAAGGAAGGAAGGACAAAGAAGGCAGGGAGGAAGGAGAGAGAGACAGAGACAGAGAGAGAGAGAGGGAGAGCAGACAGTCATACAGCCACATAGACACTCAGACACATAGACAGACACAGATACACAGACAGACACAGACAGACACACAGACAGACCTGGTAGCTATTCTCATTGAGTCACATTACCAGAGCTTGCATTGCACAGTGGGCAGGCAACAGTTTGCAGGAGCCAAGGACAAACCCATTTAAAATCTTTCTTGGAAGAAGAGGGACAAGGCTGAGCGATAGCTCAGAGACCTAACCTGCCCAAGGCTGCAGAGGCATCCATCCCTGAATGGCTTCTCGGAGGAGGTAGCTGCTGTGAATCCAAAGTAGGAGAAGTTTTTCAGAAAGGAAGGAACAGATGGTGGAGGCCGTGGGGTCTCCAACAAGCTCTACGGTGTCAAACATGGTAGCAAGGGTTGAGGAGAACTGAGCTTAGAGATTTGGGAATGGATAGCAGGGACCTGGCAGGGTGGCCTGGAAACCCTAGGCCAAGTCTAGTCTCTCCTGCAACAATAAGCTAGCACCTCCCATATTTTGTAGAGGTTTCCTGGCCCAAAAAACAAAATAACAAAATCCCACTGCACAAATTTCAAGGCCCACTCAGCCAGGCATTGTTCCCGGGCAGGAAAGGTTTCTTTGTTAATTAGTCTAACCCCATTGTCTCCTATCCACACCCCCAGAGTTCTCACAGACTCAGGGAGTTCTGATACTTTGGGGTGGGGGGGGGTTGATGTCATTTCTCTGAAATAGGTAGGTCCTGGTGGCAGAAATGAGATCAGAGTCTGGGGGCAGAGACTCCCAATGGGCCTGGCTGTTCCCTGGGGCTGCTGAGGAGAACACTTACTTAGCCCCACTTATCAGTACTTTGTTGGTTTTGGCCTAACTTTAGTCCTTTGTTCCCCTATAGGATGGCTCCCTCCAGATGGCTCCAAGGGTGATCATTGTCTCAAGCTAGTGTCCTTAGGTGCCTGTAGTCACCTGACCCTGCTGCCCATGAGCCCTACCTTTAGTATTCTTTGGCTGTGTAGTCTGGAGCTGTGTAGAAGGCAGAGAGAACATCATCTTCATAAAGTTATTCTGAAATTCTCCTCAGGTGGTGTACAGAAAGTACACAGTAGATGCTCAGCCTACTTTCTGACAAATATTCAATCATTGGATCAAAACTGGCGCCGAGCGTCTATGATGTCCTCAGTGTTGTGTTAAGTGTTGTGAGATAGAAGGAGGGTGAGGTGTGAGCTGCTCTGTGTCCACCCCTCCCATCAGAGAATGGGCATTACCAGCTTTATGTGCACCCAACATCACGCCAGGATGCTGACAAAATACACACAAAAGATGACAGAGCCCCTTTGTGTGCAGCTTTGAAGAGATTAAACAAAGATGCACAAGAGTCAACTGTCTGTACAAGATGTACCAATGTCAAGAGGAGCTGATCCCAGAGAAACAGGGTGCACATAGGCCACTGCTGGGTGGGATGGACAGTCCAGCTGAGTCCATGAGGCCTCGAGGGTCAAGATACACGGAAGGACACAGGAAGGAGAGTGAGGCTTCCAGCTCCCATTGCTGGGGTCTTACTGGTACGGGTGATGGTCGCTGAGTCAACAGAACAGGCTGGTGCATGGGCCATGTAGTGGGTCTGGAACCACAACTCTGTCAACTGTTGTCAAATGCCAGACAATATACTTTACCTATCCTTAGCAGCCTGGACCACGTTGTTTTTCTATGGTCCAATTTTCCTTTCTGCCTACATAGTCGGGGTAACCATGGGGGGAAAAAAGATAGTTCAGAATTGACAAATCCAGCACTTGACGTGTATTGCAGTTAATTTTATTTCTGATGATAATAATAATAATAATAATAATAATAATAATAATAATAATATCACAGTATATTTAAAAAATCTTTCCTTTTGAGAATACAACCCATCCCAAGCCTTGGACTGCTATAGCATATGAATATACTTTCATGCATTTCTAGGACTCAAACCATGTGTATCCCTTGGTATTCTGGAAAAGGGTCTCAGTTTGTAATCTAAATTAGTTTTTTCTATACAGCCAGGCTGACTTTGGACTCACCGGTGACTTGCCTAGACCTCCTGAGTTCAGGTTCGTGCCTCCGCACATGCTTGTGAATTATTATATCTTGAAAATGAGTTGTCAGGCTCACCTATGGATTAGTAGATCTTGAAAACAAATTTTCATGTGCTATTTGCTACTATAGTTGATTCGGGAATATAAAACTCCAACCAATCTAGAGAGGAAAACCTGAGTGTTCTGTATACCTCAAAACCCAACTTCTAGCATGTTTCATTAGAGACAATCCTTTAAAGAAGCCAAGTAAACACACACAGGCACTTTAGGTCTTCAAGATAGCATGGGATGGATGCAGTTTTCTTCCCAACCCGTCTAGCCCAGCCTGGGCTGCCAGTGGCTCTGGCTGCTAGGATTTTAGTCTATATTTCTCTGAAGAAGACTTAGGAAGCCAGGGGGACCAAAACACTCAAGGAAGTTGTCTAAGGGAATGAGGTTAGCAAGAATATGCAAAACCATTCACCCTCTGCCCAACCTGCTTTTAAAACAAACCCTGTACTTTAATCACTAACAGGCCTTAACATCTACTGATCCTCTGTCCCCCTCCCTATTCCTCCTCTGGTGGGTGGATTAAGGAGAAGAGCCAAACACAGCTGGCAGAGAAAGAGGGATAAAGGAAAGGACCAGAAAAGGCTCCTCAAATTGAGCCATTAGTCCATGAATAATTGAGAGTGGCCTCTGTTGGAAAATTGATGTTTTATCACAGTTTGCTCAGAGCTGAGACCCAGGGGGGCTCCATTCTAGCTTTGTCATGGTAACCACAGGGCCCAAAGCCAGACCTTGCAAGGTGCTTCTGTAAACAGAGCAGCCATTGTCCTTACCAGGAAGAAGGTGGCTCAGTGGATTGGGAGCCCCCACACAACCCTTCAGCCAGATACCTTATCTCAGAGAAAGAAAGGCCTGGAAGGCTTGAAAGGACCATGCTTTCCACAGTTACATCTTCCCATAATGGCAGTGGCGGGGTGGGGGTGGGGAGTACGATACAATGGCAGGTGAGCAGGGCCCCCAGCTTTCAGGCCCTGAAATTTGGAAGGGTTGGGCAACCTCCTTTGGTTTTTCTCTCAATGCGATGCTATAGGATTTCATGGGAATTAAGATCAGGGCAGGGATTGTATCTGCCCGGCCTCCGGTAGAGACTTGCCACTTCTATCTTGTTGGCACAGAGCCCCCATTGTGAGCCGCAGTGAGGCTGGGTCACACCCCCTGCACCAAGAGGCAGGAAGTTCAATCTATCTTAGTCCTCCTCGCTGTCCTCCCTCACTAACTGACTGTGCGGTCCCCTCATCTGCCCCGGGAGAGGCATCAAAGGCGACAGGCTGTTTGACGTTGGAAAATCCTGAAATCCCTCTCACCTTCAGTGCTGGCCTCTATGAGAACAGGGAAGAATATCCTCCACTCTGTTTGTTCCAGCTTCTAGCACCACAGAGTTCTAGACAGCCCAGAGCCCAGATAACTAACTGTCTTCTTTCTTACATGCCTGGCTACTCCAGCACCTGTGGTCCTTACCCCGTTGTGTTGGGGAGGCTGGGACACCTCTTTTCTACAGAAGAAAGTGCCCAGACAGGAGCAGCTGTGTTATATATTGTGTTATGATATTATGGTGTTTCACATTGCTTTCTGTAAGAGATTTTACTTCAAAGGACAATAAGGTTGGGTTTCTGCGTCCAGTTGAAATCAGGGAGCACAAAACTCTCCCAAGAGCAGCTCTCCTCCTGCCCTACTGGCTGCATCGGTGGCCAAACCATGAGAACGGAGATAAGTGAGCACTGCTTTCCATCCAGTGGGAGCACCACACCCAACAGAGCTCCTGAAGAAGAACGAGGTTTCAGGGCCTGGTTAGGTCTAATTCACTGGCAGCTGTGCCTGGTCTGAGAGGCAAGAGTCCCTGATTCTGCCCTGCCCTGTAGAAGCGATGCTGAAGGTGGTGAGGAAATCTGTACCACTTACTGGAGGAACTGGTTCATTCTTTCCTTCTTTGGGCTTCTGGAAGTTGTAGATCCCAGTCAAGAAGCAGCAGAGGCACTACAAGGGAAGGGACTCGTGAGGAATACAGAGGAGGAAGTGATCCTCAGTAGGGCGGCCAATGGGGAGGGTAAGATAGGAGAGTCAGGACTGACTCCTCAGACTTCACTCACTGGTGCCAGGCCCTCACTTCAGAGTCCCCACATCCTCTCCCTTGGCAGGACCATCTGCCTCCCCAGGGCAGCCAAAGGAGATGACTCATTTCCAGACCCAGGAGGAGGCTCTGACCCCCTCTTCCCAGGTACCACTGAAATGGGCCAGTTGAAGCCAGGCAGGGCTGGTGCTGGCATCCAGCCAATGTTGCCTTAAGGAAAAGCTGCTGATTCATAGCCTTTTCCTAAGCAGCCCCTGAGAGCTGGCATGCAGGAAGGTGCACTGAGGATACGGTGGCAGGGTGGGGTGGGGTGGGGTGGGGTGGCGGGCACCTGGCAGGAGCTGATCAAAGGGAAGTAGGCACACAGCCACCTGCCACCCCAACCCTACATTTCTACCAACTGCACTGAGGCCAAAAATCTGTGCTCACTCAGAGGTGTCAGGGCTGCAAGCAGAGGCAGGCATATCTTAGAGGAGCTCTGCAGCAGGGGCCGTGTAATGTTTCTCATGAGAAGGTGGGTACCTTGACCCGAAGAAGCTTTGAAACTTAGGTTTGGGTATGGTTACGCTCATGGGCCTCTCTAGGGAAAGAAAATTAAAGCTGTGCCTTAGAAAATCGGCACAGAGTAGCTGGAGAGAGGGCTCAGAGGTTAAGAGAGAATACTTGCTGCCCTGGCAGAGGGCCCAGGTACAGTTCTCAGCACCCAGTGTAGCCCAGAGCCATCCTGCTGTAACCCCAGTTCCAGAAGATCCAACATTCTCTTCTGGCTTCTGAGGCATCGGGCATGGTCATACTGTACATACACATATGCCAGCAACACAGATAAAAATATACAATAAAAATAGTGAATCTTAAAAAGAAAGAAAGGAGGGAGGAAGGAAGGAAAGAAGTGCAAGAACATATAATGAAAAAAACCATGATCCACAATTCAGGCCCCATATAATATTTATAAATGTACAGAGAGTACAAGCATTTGATTCAATAACACATTGAAAAGGGCACAAAATGGAGTGCGAAATTCCTATTATCCCTCATACACCAAAAGCCAAATTTGGAGAAATGTATACACACACTTTCATATCTATTATCTGTAAGCATTTTTAATATAGCAAAATAACCTCAAGAATCTGATGTCATGGTGACACATGCCTATAATCCCAGCACTTGGAACATACAGACAGTAGGATCAGGAGTTCAAGGTCACCCTGGGCTACAGAGTTTCTGTCTTTAAAAAAAAAAAAAAAAAGAACAAAACATCACAAGGACTCTGTGGGACAGAAATTCTGCTGTGCTGTAGGGGACCTGGAGCTCATCTGAGTGGGAGTGTTGTTTCCATGTGTTCCTATAGTTTACACACGTCTGTTCTTTACTTTTTATAGCATCTGGTCTCATGGATCCTCTCATTTGAGTTGATCACAATTTCATCAGCCACTTCCATATAGATGGATAATTTATCTTCTTACCCCTACTATAAAACTCTCCAGAGAACTTCTTGTGCACACATCACAGTAAGTTCTTATCAATGTCCAGAGGAAATCCTTACCAATGGGGATCCCAGAGTCTGTAAATATAGGTCTTACTGTTGTTGGATATGGCTAATCCTCGACTTAATTATAAAGAAGAGCTTCTCTAAGGAACAAAGGTTTTCCTGATTTAACTTCCCTTTGGCAAGGATTGACCCCTTGAGAATCATTTTATTGTCGTGGAGTTGAATGATTGTGTATCTGATTGCACGGGTAAGAAGGTGAATTGCATGAGCGAGAACAAAACAAATCTGTGGCGTGCCAGAGGGCTTGTCATCTCCGTCCCTGATGAGGAGAGAGGGAGGGGTGAGCTGAAAGGGCCCCTGAGCCTCTACCTGCGTGTCACCCTTGAGCTTCCTGTTTAGGATGAGTGTTCCTCACTGCTGGTGGTGTTAGTGGATGGCAGTGGATGCTAACCTTGGGACTGGATTCTCTCAGGGCCTCCACTGTGCAGTTCCAGCTAGCCATTGCAGTGATCTGTAATGAAGCTGGGATCTGTTACTTCTCTTTAGATTCAGTGGGTTGATGGGGATCAGCAGATGGCTTTCGATTGAGGTCTTAGCACAACCTTGATGCTTTTGTTGGACTGACTGGGATCCTGTTCACATCTTTGAACAAGGGATAGTGGCCAAGGCAGTGATAAGAAACAACAATACAGAACACACATATACTCACACACAAATATACACATACATACATATACTCATACATGCATACACAAACATATGTACATACATACATGAATACATATACTCATACATAAACACACATGCACACATACATATGCATATACATACATCATACATACACACACTCATACATACACAAACATACACATTCACACACATACACACACTCACACATACATATACTCATACACACATATATATACACATACATATATACACATACATACATGGCACAGGATGGGGGCTGGAGTGGGTGCTGATACCATCTTGGCATCCCTGACAGGTGATACTGAGTTACTAGGCTCTGCATCATGGACTCTTCCTCCCTCAGCACATTGCTTCAGAAGCCAGAGTTCCTACAGTTCACATCTCAGCCATGAGAAGCATCAGCAAAGCTGGCAGACACCATCAAGAGGTAGCCGAGCAGGGCACTATTAGTAAGTAACATGACATTTTGTCAAGCCAGAATCTTCTGTCCATCTCACAGGACTTAATACCACCTCCAAGTTGGAAAGACATCGTAATTTTAAATTTTTAAATGTTTTTTTAGGGTAGGCTGGCTTTGAACTTGGTACACAACAGAGGATGACAAACTCCTGATCCTCTTGCCTGTACCTCTCAAGGGCCCAGATTACAAGTACGCTCTAAGATCTTAATGACGGAGGCACACATAATCTGCCATCATTTTTATCTGTCTTTGAAGGCAGTACATGACTGTCCTGCTGCAGATCTATCTTCTTGGATGTTTTCTCTTGGAGAATGGTACCTTGGCCAAGACTGCCCCAAGAAGGCATCCCAAAATGCACCTGTGTTAACATAGCCACCGAGAGAAACATTTGCTGCCAGTGCCCTTTAAAGCATAGGCCATCTATGTGTATATATATATATATATATATATATATATATATATATATATATATATATACACACACACATACATATATATATATATATATATATATATATATATATATATATATATATGCATATAAGTATGTATATAAGGCTTGCCCACCCCATGGCTGGGAACCCCAGGAGCCATGTCAGCGATCCTAGAAAGAATTATTGAGTCATTGGTTCAGCCTAATAACATGCTGTGGTGGTTTGAATATGCTTGGCCCAGGGAATGCAGCTATTAGGATGTATGGCCTAGTTGGAGTAGGTGTGGCCTTATTGAAAGAACTGTGTCACTGTGCAGGTAGGCTTTGCGACCCTTCTTCTAATTGCTCATGAGCTAATCTTCTCCCTGTTTTCCTTTGGAACAAGATGTGGACCTCTCAGCTCCTCCTGCACTGTGCCTATCTGGAAGCTGCCATACTCTCATCTTGACCACAATGAACTGAACCTCTAAACCTGTAAGTCAGCCCCAGTTAAATGTTATCCGTTATAAGAGTTGCCTCGGTCATGGTGTCTGTTCGCAGCAATGAAACCCTAACTAAGACACATGCCTTACAGCATTCCTGTGTATTCAGGCACAACGATGTGTGTTTCCATTTTCTTCCAACTCCCTGGACATTTTCTTCAGGCTGTGAAGAAGGTCTAGACATGGACCCTGAGTTCATGGAATCTCAACGAGGAGGCCCCTCTGACCAAGTGAGAACCCCTCGCCCTGTGTTCACCAGCTTCCTTCGCCCTTTCCCTCCAGTGTCAGCTCAGCCTCAGGCGGGTACCTCCAAGCCTCGGCCACTGTGCCCAGATTGCCTGGCAAATGGCTGCTTGTGGTTTTGATTCCTGCCTCTGCTTTCACCAGCTGTGAGGTTCTGGCAAGTTACTGCCCTGACCTGACCACCTGCTTGTTTCTTCTCTTAAAATAGAGGGGATTGTAGGTTTACCCCCTGGGTTTTCGGGGGGGGGAGTAAATTATCTTTGGGGGGTGGAATTAAATAAGTGAATATGTCATTCACCTCTCAGAAGCAAGCTCAACGTGTCTGAAGCACACATAGGTGCCAGTAATTATTGTGATGACTCATCCTTCAAGATGCAACTTGAACATCATCTTTACAAGAAAGCATTGCAAAAACATTACCATAAACAGAGCCAAAGAGAAAGGGTTAGACAGAAGACGTATTTGTAACACATATGACAAGGGGCTAATTTCATTGATTTACAAGGAGCAAGCAGAATACTGTAGGACACAGCCCTTCAGTAGGAGATTGCCCAAACATGCAGTTTACAGGAAAGAAATACAATGCTTAATAAGTAAGAAAAGCCATCCATTGTTGCCCAGAAGTAACCAGTCAAGGGAATGATGAATATGGGTCTTGCTTACCAGATTGGTGAAAGTTCTCAAGTCTGAGCTATTCCCAGTGCAGGCAAGAATGAGCAAAACAACCCTTTGTATGTGATGGTTTTATTCCTAGAGCTGGGAATTAAACCCAAGTCTGGCATGTGCTGGGTGAATGCCCTACCACGAAGCTGCATCTTCAGCCATGCATATAAGGAGTAGAGACTTCTGCAGCCACTTCAGCGAACATTTTGGAAAGATCCCTTAACGCTGAAAGGACACATTCCCCTGAATCAAAACTTCCCATTCTGTTTATGGAGACCCTCAGGGAGAATAACACAAGGCACTCAGTAAATATTCAATGAGTGAAAACATTAACAAAAATCTGCATTGAGGTAATGTTTGTAATAGACAAAAACTGAAAACAACTTGAATGTCCAGCAACAAGAGGGAATTAAATTAAATCACTGGACACTCATACAATAGAGAATCCTACAGCTGTTAAGACCAATGTCATAATCTGTGTGTTTTGACTTAAGATGATTTCTAATGCATAAGATTAAACTAAACTCTGTGTTATAACTTCAGGGCAGTACACGTTGTATGTGATAAATAAAAAATGAATGAGTATATAGTCACAAATATTAGAACATTCTTTCTTAGTTTAGGTTACTATTACTATGATGAAACACTGTGAGCAAAAAGCAAGTTGGGGAGGAAAGAGTTTATTTGGCTTTCCTCAGGGCAGGAACCTGGAGGCAGGAGCTGATGCGGAGGCCACGGAGGGGTGCTATTCATTGGTTTGCTTGTCATGGCTTGCTCAGCCTGCTTTCTTGTAGATCCCAGGACCACCAGCCTAGAGATGGCCCCAACCACATTGGGCTGGCCATTCCGGGTGGATGACTAATTAAGAAAATGCCCTACAGGCTTGCCTACATCCCAATCTTATCTTTCTCAGTTGAGCTCCCTCCTCTCAGATGACTGTAGCTTGTGTCAACTTGACATGAAGCTAGCCAGCACAATCCACTACATACACTTTTCTTTCCTAGAAAGAACTTAGAAACTCTTCACAATTCCTTTATGAAGAAGAAGGAAGATGGACAAGGGAAAAACAAAAACAAAAAAAGTTTGTTGTTATTTATAGTTTTCTCTTCTCTTGCCTTCACCCTCTTTCTCTTCTTCCTTTCCCTTCCTTCTCCCCTCCCACCTCCCCTTCTGCCATCTTCCTTTCTTCCTTCCTTTTGTCCCGAATGCTTGTGTGGATTTTATAAGCCAATGAACAAATATGCATTTTGCTGTTTAGTAGCTTTCCAAGATCTGCCCTGGATACCTCGGAGCCTCCCCTGGGCTGCCTGCTGCCTCTCACCTCTTCACTTCCTGCCCTGGCAACACTGAGTGCCAGGCAGCTCCTCACACACCTGCCACTGTGGCCCTATTCCCAGGCCTTGGCATTTGCTGCCTAGACCTGTGTTTTCAGTGTTCTCCCTCCTGTAGAGCAGCCTCAGGCTAGGCTAATGTCCCAAGGGTATCCCCGCCACACCCTTGTACACCTCGGTCCCTGCACCCAGTTACCCTGGCATTGGTGGGTATGCAGGCAGATGGGGTAAGTTATTCTTAGCCTAAGTCTGTGCTGTGCTGTGTCACCATGGTGAGTTCTCAACACAGGACCTATTGCTCAAAAGCTCTCAGGAAATGTTGGCTAGGTGGATATTAGGGAGATACCCTCTCTACAAAATTACTTAAAGACAAACAAAACTCTCAACTCTTAGGCTGGAGAAATGGCTTAGCAGTTAAGAGGACTGGCTGCTCTTCCGGAGATCCTGAGTTCAATTCCCAGCAACCACATGGCAGCTCACAACTGTCTACAACTGTAGCCCTATAGGATCCAATGCCCTTTTCTAGTCTGTAGGCATGCATGCAAACAGAGCCCTCACACACATTAAATTAGTAAATAAATAAATAAATCTTCAAAGCTCAACTCCCCCAAACTCTATTATGCAGGATAGCGGCATTTTGAATGTTTTAGGTTTCCTGTTCGTTTTGTTATGGTTTTGGTTTTTGAGACAGAGTCTACTTATATTGCCCAGGCATAGCTCTCAGTACCTGGTAAGACAAATATTCTTGCATAAATGGAACCACCTATAAACCTGGATGTTGAGTGACTCTGCCTGCTTCTTCACTAGAAATTGGAAGTAATTTATCCCTGCTCCAAACACCTTGGTCTTGCATGAAGCATCCTCTTTCTGCATCTCTCAGGCTGCTGTGTCTTCTGGCTCCAGGTCCTTCTGCCGCCGTCCTAACAAATGGGTGGAGGGAAGGGCTTTGTAACATGCACCAAGCTCTTCATGTGTGCCCGGTACTTCACCAGGCAATGACTCCTCTGAGAGTTACAGTGACAGAAGGCTTTTCCCTCACACTTAAGGACCTACTTTCACTGCAAAAGAGAGTAGAGGAAAGAAACTAAGTTGAGGCAGTGGTGAGGAAATAAATACTGCTGATGGAGGAGTCCAAAACTTCCAGATCTCAGGTTCAACTGGAGATGAAATTCCTGCCTGGCAGGGATGTCTGCCTACAAGGTCAAATCATCATCACCAAGTTCATTACCATCACCACCACCATCACCATCACTACCACCACCATCACCACCACTACTACCACCACCACTATCACAATCATCATCATCATTGAGTACAAAATGGATTTGCAGAGCAGATGACTAGCTGAGGAGAGGGTGGAAAGGAAAGCTAAGATACAGTCAAAAGTTTTACCATCAAATATGCAAAGATAGTAGAGTCAGTGAAAGGCTCATGGCTATCCTTTGAGCGGTTCTGGCAATTCCATGGGACTCCACTCTTCCGTGAAGGTTGGTCTGCAGTCCGTGACTGAGCAGACGAGGAGTCAGATGCTTCCAGTGTGCACCTACAGGCAGTTCTGTGTGAGATGTGTGGGTGACAGTGAAGTATAGCAGGTAGAGATGAGTGGGGAAAGGCCCGTGCAGCCACCCCTCCCCTCCCCCACACGGCTCCTGCTCTACCTCAGTTCCCTCCTGCATCTGTTCTCTGCAGAGTGAAGGTCATGGTGGCTTTGGCACTGAGAACGAAAACCATTTCATGGCCAGGAGCTCAGATGAGAGACAATGCATGAAGCCATGAGGAAAATATGCATGATATTCCAGTAGGATGAGCCTAGCCCAGGTTTACCATTCATCTACTGCACAACCTTAGACAGGGAACTCCTCTCTGTGAGTTGTGTCTCAATGAGCACTCTCCATAGAATTATTATTAATAAAGCAAACAAGCAAACAAACAAGGTCTCCTGTGTTTCCTTGGCTGGCTTGGAAATTCATATGTACCCCAGGATGGCATTGAACTCACAGAGATCCTTCTGCCTCTGCCTCTGCCTCTGCCTCTGCCTCCGCCTCCGCCTCCGCCTCCGCCTCCGCCTCCGCCTCCGCCTCCGCCTCCGCCTCCGCCTCCGCCTCCGCCTCCGCCTCCGCCTCCGCCTCCGCCTCCGCCTCCGCCTCCGCCTCCGCCTCCGCCTCCGCCTCTGCCTCTGCCTCTGCCTCTGCCTCTGCATTATGGAAAGTATGTACCACCATGCCTGGCCTTCTTCTTAGAATTCTAGATTTCACACATGTCTTAGACTGTAAACTTCTAGGAACACAATAGGTAACACAGACAGCAGAGAACAGAAAGAGAAATTCCTCATATTTCATGCCTTGCTGGGTTCTCTGTAAGCATTAATTGGAACATGATGCCCATAGCATCTAATTAATCTCACGATGTTCACTGAAGGCTTGCTATCCGTGTTAAGCAATTGGATTAATATTTTGGAGCAAATTAGTGTATATAATGTTAGCATCAGTATTTTGAATGCTGTCATGTTCTAATCCTCATTTCTGGGTGGAAAGATACTCTCCTTATTTATAGTTCTAGAAGACCAAGAGATTAAGAAATAGGAGCAAAGGGCACACAAGGAAAGAACATCAGAGTCAAGATTAAAAACCCATGCTGATCCACACCTTGATACTTCCCTACGATTCACTGACTCTTCTGGCAATAATTATGGGGACTCAGAAAGGACAAGTGACGGTTACACAAACTGAGCAAACCAAGTTGGCTGTGATCTAAGCAGTACTTTCTCCTCCACTGGGTTAATTTTCCAATGAACCTGGAACTTCCTACACCTACCCTAATCCAGATACTCTAGTTCCCAACACTTGATTTGTGTAGAGGGGCAGTTAAGGGGCAAGGGGGGGGTGTCTATCCCACCTCTCATCCCCCCAAACTCCTTACATCAAGCTAATCTCTTTCATGCAAATGATTACCATCTGCTCTCCACAAAATCCACCTCACACTATTACCTACACTGATTCTATGTGTTCCATGGGCTGAAGAGCCCTTGGTAGGGGCCATCACGAAGAGGGTAGATGGTAGTTTAACTTTTCCAAGAGTAAGTGCCAGGAACCAAAGATCTCCTGCAGATGAGGTCTGGACCTCAGAGTAGTAGGTGAATCTCAAGGCACTTTAGGTAGTCCTGGGCCTGATCAACTAACTCTCGGTTCCTACAGAAGTTTTAAAGCCACAAGAATTGCCTCTGAGAGCCAAAAACAGAAAAGCACTTTGGCTTATCTCTATGGGTTTGCAAACAGCTCCTGTGAGGGCCCTAACCAGCATTCTGCTCAAAGGTTTATGGGAAAGGAAAAGAATTTAGTTGATATAAGCCAAGAAAGTCATAGGTAAGGCATTTTACCTGTTCACACTCAAGAAGGGGAGGGGTGTGGCCAGTGTGTCCCCCAGAGGGTGGTCCAGGGCTGAGGAGGTAGGAATTCGAAAGGAAATGGTTCTGTCTGCTAGAGAACACCAGACCAGATGCCTTAGTGCTGTCAAGAGGGCAGACACTTTCCTGTTATGGATGAGAAAACCCAGGCTCAGAAAGCAGAGAAGACTTGCCCAAGGTCACAAGCAGAAAGGGAATGAGAATCCAGCCTCCCTGACTCTCTTGGTCAGCAGTTCTTAACCTGTGGATAGAGACCCCTTTGGGGTTGACTGACTCTTTCACAGGGGTCATCTAAGACCATTGAAAACCACAGGTATTTATATTATAATTCATAACAGCAGCAAAAAAACCCCACAATTCAAAACATAGCAAATTTAGAGTTATAAAATAGCCACAAAAATAATTTTATGGTTGGGGGGGTCATCACAAGCTGAGGAACCGTATGGAAGGGTCACAGCGTTAGGAAGGCTGAGAGGTTCTGCTCTTGGCTCTCTTTCCTGCCCCTTCGGTGTTAGCTAGGGCTTATTTTCAAAAAGATTCAGGTGGGGGGGGGGTTCTACAAAAATGCAAAACTACCCCCCTACCTGCACATGAGGAGGACACCGTGTGTCCTGATCCTATTTACTCTCTGCTTTATTGCTTGCTCCTCATGGCTTCTTCAGCCAACTTCCTTACAGAACCCTGGACCACTGGCCTAGGGATGGCACCACCCACAGTGGGCTGGGCCTCCCCCATCAATCACTAATGTAAAAAATCCCTTATAGCTTGATCTTCTGGAGGTGTTTTTCTCTCCGTTGAGGTTCCCTCCTCTCTGATGACTCTAACTTGGGTCAAGTTGACATTAACTACCCAGGACAGCCAGGGGTACAAGTTGTTTGCCTTTTCTGGAATGTCAGCTCCACAAAGAGAAGGGTTTGCTCTTGTTTTGTTTTTAATTCTTAATCATAACCCCAGTACTCAGAGCAGGGGTACAGTTTAGGGGCCAAATCCAGACCACAGTCTGAGATTGTAAATAGAGTTTATTGGAACACGACCACACCCAATCACTCCGTTCTCTTTTTTAACTACAATAGCAGAGAGATGTCATTATAATGGTCCACATGGCTGAAAAACTCAAGATATTTACTGTCTGGTACTTGATACAGAAAAGGTTGGCAACCTCTAATCCACACAGCCTTCATGGTGGGCAAATGCTCAATGAACATTTGACAAATGGATGGACTTCTTTCTCTGCTGGTGACAGAGAGGTACAGGATCTTGGCCCAGAGGAGAGCTGGAGGGACAAGGGAATGAAATCTAAGAGCTGAAGATCTGGACTTGAGTTGTTGCTACACTGTCTAGAAGACTCCAACCCTAGACAAACATTGAGTCTATGCTTACATAGCTTCATTTGCAATAGGGCTGGCCACTTCTGATCAGTTCTCCATGACAAGAAACCAGATTATGTGCTATTCAGCACAGAGCCTGGTGCAGGGAAGAAGGCAAACACCTCATTAGACTGATGATGTTCAGGGAGAGGGTCAGATGTGTCTCAGGAAAGCCTGGCCTCTCCGTGGCTCTCTCTTCCCAAGGTGTGAGCTCTCTTCAGGGAGGGGGTGGGGTGATTGTGCAACTCAGTTGAGACTCACAGGGGCTACTGGTCAGCCAGTCGAAACCTGATGACCTTGAAAACAGCGGATAAATAGGGACGATCTAGATGGTTCTCGACTTTGTGGTGTGTGTTCTATTTTGAGATAAGGTTTTTCTACATAGCTTGGGATGGCTTCATATTCACAGAAATTCTCCTTGCCTCGGCCTCCTTCGTCCTGGGATTGAAGGTGTGAGCTGCCAGCTTGTTGTGTATAGCCTGGAGAAGGACTGTGACAGCCTTACTTTTGGTTTTGAATGAGTGAGGTTATTAAGTATACAGCAAACCAAAGCAAAAGGAGAGAGAGAGAGAGAGAGAGAGAGAAAGAGAGAGAGAGAGAGAGAGAGAATACCATTAAATTGAATATTCAAAACATCCGGCAGAAATCAGCTGAGGACGCCTTTTTAAGATGGCCAGCTAAAGTCCCCCACAGAGAGCACTAAGACTCCAGCAGAACAGAGTGTCCCCTCTGTGAGGCTTCCAAAAACAAACAAGAAAACAAATAACAACAGTTAGAAATGGTATCATCAGGTCCAGAGCTCAAACACCCTGCAGAAACCAACCGGGGAAGCCATGGCAGCCAGCTAGAGGTCTCAAGTTAGCTTTCTCACCAGGGCAGGGCTACCAGTTTGTCTTCCCACGGCAACATTTTTATAGTCTTGGATAAACAATAGTAACCCGTTAGCAATGGCCTGCCTTCTAGCTGTTCTCAAGAATGGAAGGTTTTCACTCTGTGAGCATTTTGTTATTCTTTTCCCTCTGCGTCAAAGAGTTGGGTCGCGTGGAGGGGGAGGAACTCCCAGACAAGGAGCTTTAGGGGACACTTTGAGACAGACATGCACAGGTCAAGGAAAGCCCACCTTCAGTGTCAGCTTCTCAATATCAAATGTCACATGACAGTTTTCCAGTATAACACACATGGCCCAAGACTGGAGACGTCTATGTGTATTTCCAGTAGTGAAAAGTTACCAGGCACCTGCATTCTGTGGCCTTGTCCCCTGATAACCAACGGTGCAAAACAGGCTGGGGTCCAGAGTTGAGCAGTCTGAAGCTCATGAGCCTCTGGGCTCACCCTGGTCACAGAAGGACCAACCATGTCTCTTGTCACATGCTCATTAAGTTCTCCAAGAAGAAAGGCTCTTTCATATTAGGGAGATGTGAGCCCTTGGTGTTTGTGGTATGATGAGTTATTAATTTCTGAGTTCCTGTCAGGAGTTAAGCGCAGCCCAGGTATTCTTGCAGAAATCTCCAAGCCCTCTAGCCCCCCCCCAAGGTAAAGCCAGACACAACATAATTACAGACAGGTACAAATCTGCCCTGGTGGGGCTGTTAGAAGCATACTTGGGACCTAAAATGCTCCTTTTGGTCAATTCTTTGCCCCCTAAGACTTTGAAATTATCTCACATACCTGTTTCTTACCTATCAGTAAATTGAATTTCTCATGTTGAGAGAAATGTGCTAGTTCCCAGAACCCTCTGGGGGCAGTGCTGGCAAGTTCATTTTTACTTGTGAGAATTGTACCCTGGAAGCTTACCCCTCTCCTTGCCCACTTTCTCTAAGCCCAGGTCCTGGCCCTCAAACCACAGAGTCTCTCGCTCAGCCAGGTAGAACTCAGTTAACACTACCTTCAGGCCTTGAGAATCTGCTGTGTTGGTCCTGGGGAACAGAGGTTTCATGAAAAGGAACACTGAAGAAATACAGCTTGGATTTTATTTCAACGTGTTCCTAGCTTCTTATATGTTTCAGGATCCAAGACACTGTAATATTCTCTCTTGGGATTCCCTCACCACCAGACAGGGAAACCCAGAATTTTCTGTCTCTCCAACGCTTGGCTGTCTCCAACCTGCCTCCATCCTTCACCCTTTAAACATCTGCTATCAACCAATAACCAGACTCCTACAGACCACTAAGCACACCCCCAAACACCCCTGAACTCTGTGTCTTTCTAGTAACCCAAACATATTATTGCATTCTTTCAGGAAACACACCACGAGGAAAGGGCACTCAGAAGCACTGTGGACCAATTCCTAATTGCATGTGCAAAAAGTCTTCAACGAATTTGAGAACTTTCTGGGTGATGGGAACATTTCAGTGGGGAGGTCTATGAAGTTCCGTCCACATGGTGTGGACTCACCACCATGCCACCTTTTCTTACCACCCCCGGGATTCTTCTTATCTTTCTATGGACCAAGTTCCTTCTTCTCAAGCAATTATATATTGAGATGTCTACACTCAATAGATAAAACAGAGATGGTTTCTTTCCAGTGCAGGAGCCCTCTGAAGTTAACTGCCAAAGAAAACACATTCCCATTTTCTCTGCAATGCAGTAACGAAGCACCTTGGTACCTGTCTCAAGGGAGTTGAGGAGACCAGCCCCTTCCTCCTGACCTAACTGACATGGCATCACTTTTGAACCATCTCAGCACAGGTCAGGACCATTGGCATCATAACCCTTAACGAAAATGTGGCTTTCCTTCAAGAAACGGAAGGCAGCTGAGGTGATGCTTCTGTGTGGAATATAACGCTCTGCAGGGGCTCCTGTAACATTGGTACAAAATTCTCACAAAATCTGTGCAGTCTTTCTGTGGTAGCACTCAGTCGAGGCCTTGGGCTGTACTTCTCAGCTTCCTAGCCCAGACGCCCCAGGCCATTGAGGAACCTTTAGCCCTGTTGGTCAGGATTAGCATTATATCTTTTCTTTCCATGGCATCGAAGAGGGAACCCAGGGCTTCCTGCACATTCAGCAAGTGTTCCACAGCTGATCTCCATTCCTGGCCCTGCCTTCACCTTTCGTGCTTTCTGTTGTTGAAACAGGAAGTTGATTGAGAGAGAATGCCAGAGCTAGGAAGAAGGGTGGAAGGGAAGGGCCCACACAGGGTTAGGTCTTTATAATCATGCACATGGCAAGGGCTTTTCTGAATCCTCCTGACTGGCTGGCTCATCAACTGATACCAGTGATTATCAGGGTTCAGTGGGCACCCACTTGGATGTCCAGGCTCTTGTGCCCTTGAACAAGGAACTAGACAGAAACACAAATCAGGCACAGGGATAGTTTATTAAGAAAACAAAAAACCAAAAACGTTTCTGATAAAGGAAGTGACCCAGAACTAGGAGGAAAGTTAGCTTGGTGGCTTTTAATTTTTTTTTTTTTAATAGAGTCTCACTAAATTACTCAGACAGGTCTTGAATTTAGTTAAAAAAAAAAAAAGTCCAGGTAAGACATGGGCTTTTGATCTTCCTGCTTTTAGACTCTTGGGGAGCAGGGGTTACATCCCTGAGCCACCAGGTCCAGCTTTACAGTCACTTCTGATAGAACCCGAGCGTCTTCCTCATTATTGCCTTAGTCAATGGCCGGACCTCACTATCTGGAGAAGAGTGGGATCTTCCTCTCTGGATAGCTGCAATCCTCCCCCTCTCTTCCAGGGCCCTCTCCCTGGTCAGCTTCCCCACAGGCATCCTGTTTCTGAGATCTCACCCCTCCCTACTCCCTACCAGGTTTGATCTTCTTTTCCTCATGTTCACTTTCATGTTCTTCTCCAGGACACCCAGCCCACCCTTCACTGAGCAACTTTCTTCCTCTCCTTGGCCATATCCAGAAGCCTGCCCCTTTTAGGACTTACCTGGGCAAGGGAGACAAGAGCTGGTGTTTGCTTCCTAGCACAACCCTAGATGACTTTTTCATCTCCACTCCTAACACACAAGACCCTGAAGGCAAAGGCAAGAAGGAGGCAGAGTGAGAAATAGAAGCCCACAGATCACCCAGCTCTGTCCATCCCAAACAAGGCTGCAGGGGGACTGGACCAGAGAACTTGTGCTACCCAGAGAGGGTGATGAAACACCTGAGAGGCTGATGAAGCAAACCCATGTTCTAAACTTGAAATCCATAGTTACAGTCGAGACATTCACTCATCCAGCAAGTTGTCATAGGACACAGGCTTTAATGCCAGTTTCTGTTCTGCTCAGCTCTGACCTCTAACCTTCTCATTACTCTCTGCCTGCTTTTAATTCATATCATTTGGGTCTTACGACCCAAAAAGGCCACCAGGGGTTCCTTCTGGAACAAGATTTCTCTAGGGCTTGTCTAGACTGGCTCGCATTTGAAGATTGCAAACCTCTGGAGTAAAAAGCTTACTTCACATCTGTTGCCCCTTCCATCAGTGTGAAGGGCACCGGTAATAGAAGGAAGGGAACCATGCTCCTGGGTTTGTCGATTAGCTACATGATTAACTTCTTTCCTGGGAAGTCCTTAATGAGGAATGTCAAGGAATGTTATATCACACACTTTCACCATGTTTTACTAAAAATAGCTCTCTTTGCAGGCTGAAATAATTGGCGGTATGCTCCTGAAAGACAGTGAGCTGTCAACAACCACACCAGCCTCATAATTGACAGGAGATACCTAGAAGCTGAAATACTGTGCTTCGGACCATGTTTTGTTGACATTCACAGAACGTAGATCTGTGCTGGACACCACAGGCACCCCAGGATTACTGATGGAGAGATGACATGATGTGTCAGTGTGGGCCTAGAAGTAGAGATCAGGCTCTCACTTCCAGCCCCACCAGAGGCATCTAAACAGGAACCAAGTCTATGAGTAGGTAGGCACCTTTCCCTGGCTCCTTTGGGCATTAGAGTTCACTGCCTCTGAAAGAATTACTAGTAAATCTTATTTTGTATCATTCTTATGAGTGAGAATTTTGGTTTATTTAAAAATCCTCGTTATGTGAATATGTTTTTGCTTTAACCCCAGTTGTGGGATAAGAGGCTGCTTCACAGAAGGTGACTATGATTTGTCTCATGCTCTAGGAGAGGTGTGATTTTTGCCCAGTTTCAGAGAGTTTATGTTTGGAATTCTGGAAACTTTTGAAAGGGCATAAATGTGAGAGTTCCAGAGGGGCCAGAGGCATGCTCTGAGTAGGCTGCTGCTGGCTCCTTTTGCTGTGGTTTGTCAAGTGGTTGTGAGCAAAGAGATGAGAAGAAGATGTTCTTCTGATAATGAAGACTAGACTTGTCCCAAGGAACCAGTGTCCTAAGCACTAGAAAGTCTTTTAAATTGCTCCATGCCCTCTTTCCCCTCTAACCTACCCAGGGTTGGGAGGCTGAAAGGGATTAGGGTAGAAAAAGAGTTGGAAGGGTTATAGATAAATAGAACCCAATAAAGCAGACCCCCAAAAAAGTGCACCAACATTTCTACTTTGTAAAACTCACACCCCAAAATGTTAGATGATGTCAGAGCTACCCTGTGAAGTAAGAGGCAGCCCTAACACTGGGTTTTCAGACGCCCGGAGCCCTTGTTCTTATGTACTAAGTTAATCCCACCCACAGCCTTTCCAGTTAGTTGCCTGACCATTATTTTGTCTCTTGGATGCTCTAGCCTGAGTTCCCTCATGTAATGGTGATACAAAAGCCACTTAACCAGCAACTGATGGGAACAGATGCAGAGACCCACAGGCAAACCTTAGGTGGAACTCAGAGAACTCTGTAGAAGAGGGAAACAAAGGATTATAGGAGCCAGAGGGTTCATGGAGACCACAAGAACACACACGGCCCATACAGTCAACTAAGCAGGGATCATAGTGGCTCACAGAGACTGAAGCAACACTCAGGGACCCTGTATGGATCTGAGCTAAGTCCTCTACATTTATGTTATGGCTTTTTAGCTTGGTGTTCTTGTCAGATTCCTAACAGTACATGTGAGGAGGTGTCTTTGACATTTTTTTGTCCACTTTTAGGACCCTTTTCTTCCTACTGGGCTGTCTCCTTCAGCACTATGTGATGGTTTGTACCTACTTTTATTGTAACTTGTTATGCCATGTTCAGTTATTATCCTTGTGATACCTGATTCTTTTTTTTTTTTTTTGAAGAGAAACATAAGAAGAGTGGGTCTGTGGGTGGGGGTGGGAGAATGGATCTAGGAAGTGGGGATGGGGAGAGAATATGTGTGTCTGAGGGGAAGGGATTGGGAGACATGGAGAAAGGGGAAACTGTGGTAGGGGTGTAATGTATTCAAGAAGAATAAATAGAAAGAAGACAAAAAAAATCCACTTAGTTAAAATACTTGTGTGAAGTGGTTTGTGTGTAAGGGTCAGCCATCAGAGAAATGGCAGCTGTGACTTCCAAAGGCCTTAGCTTAAGGTTTGATGGAAAGAACCCCAGGAGGAGTTGGATACCCTAAAACAAATTCACTAAGAGGTTAAATTCATGTAGACACCCCCACCCTCCCAGTTCACTACCCTTCCACTCAGTGAGTATATATTATAGACCATCCATGGGCCAGTTGGTACCAAGGAACAGGAGAGTCCAGTGGGAACCCAGGATTTGGGCTAGAGGCTTAGCTGTTATCTGTCCTCATCTTCACTAGTTAAGACAATTTGAGCAGGTTTATTAATCCATAAAACAATGCTGGGTTTCCTCACATGTCATGTAGAAATGATAACATCTAATCCATGTGGCTATAAAGTTTAAGTAAGACTTTTGTATCAAAGGGACCATGCTCAGTCCTCAACACAGTGCACAAACTTATAAAATCTAAGCTGGTATCTCCACTGCCAACCCTCCAAGGGCAGAACAGGAGTGGCCCAGTGGAGCCAAACAGCAGCCCCAGTGTGGCCCAACAGTAGCCCAGCAATTGTTTAAGGTTTAGAATAGAGATTGTATATTGAAGAAGGGCAGAACTGTTTCGCCTCTGATACTGTAAAGGATTTCCAATGTGTAGTAATAACAAAAAAAGCAATGGGCTTCTGGGCCATTTTATGATTCCTTTAAATTCCCAGCAGCCAAGGCATCCTTCCTGCCTGCACCTGAGGCAGACCATGCCCACAGCCAACCCTTAGTAAGCACTGACTTGCACAGGTATGTCCCAATATCTAGATAACAATCAGAATCTGTTAGCTCTGCTGCTGGCCCACTAACAGATTTTTTTTTTTATATCAGCAAATGTCCAATAAGAATACTTAACTTTGTTATTATATTGTACATCAAACATGCATGTATTGCAGTTTTCTGAATTTTCATAAGCAGAACACATTCAGGGAAGCAGAAGCCAGATAAATTAACAGCATGTAGCAAAACTCCCAAAGACCCTTCACATCTGCTTTCATGTAACACCTCTCACCCTTTGTATGATCAGGATTTGTGTAGTAAGGCTGCTGTTGAGTTTGGCTTCTCTCGTTGAACATTTTGTTGATGTGTAGTTGGAGATGTTTGGTTCCCCTTGCTGTATAATATCCTATTATGTGATTACACCCTACTCTACCCATTCGACTAACAGAGGGCACCTGGGATGTCTTCAATTTGGATAGATAGATAGATAGATAGATAGATAGATAGATAGATAATTTATTACCAATGATACAATTATAAGAACTGAGTTCTTAATATAGTAGGAGTGGAGTCACCAGATCAGTGGACACACATTAGTAGACACCGTCAAACACACCCAAAGCAGGTTTTGAGGGGCTCCTGTTAAGAACTGTGCTATCACCTTTAAATGCTAAGTCTTTTAGACTGAGGGGAGCAACAGGCTTCTGGGATAAATGGGAAGTAACCTTCTAGCCCAAAGAGTCCCAAGGCAGAGAGCCTCCCAGCACGAAACTGGCTCCTGGGACTGAGTATGCCAAGCCACCTCACTGAAAGAACAGCCCTTCGTTTCCTGGGGCCTGCATCAATGAGATACTCAGAGTTCCCTCACAGAAGGCTCCTACTCATTGCTGACAACTTAAAAGAAAAGGCGAATCTAAAGGAACACAGGAAAGAGGAAGATACCAAAAATATAAAGAAACCCAGGTTCCACAGAGAACTTACGAAACCCAGAGGCAACACTCGGAAAGGAACGTGCGAGTCACAGGAGAGAAGCGATGGCTTCCTCTTCCTTGTGATCTCAACTGAGCCATCCTGTGAAGAACAGAAAGAATGTTCTTAGCTTTTCCTGTCTTCCCACTCATCAGTAGATTACTTCCCCCAACAAAAGCACAGTTCTCTCTCCTGTGTTTCTGATCCTGTGTACGCCTGCCGGCTAGCATACTGACCCTGCATCCCAAACCCAACACTGTTAGTAGCTCCTCACTGGAGCCTGGCCTTTGCTTCCCTCCCAACACTCTGCACCTACGACCAGCCAGACGGAGGCTTAGCAACTCTCCTTCCACTGCCACTCATCTCTTCCTTGGTCCTCATTTACATGAAGACAGCCATGTGTCTCTCTATACCCCCACCCCCACCCCAGGACCTTTCCCCGGACATGTCTTCCCTCATGCCTTTAAAAACTGAATATGGTCATGTCAAGCCTTAATGTAAACCCTTGGAAGCCTATCTGACATCATCAGAAGCAAAGCCAGCTAGCATGCTTTAATGTATTTATCAAGGCCATTTGCCTAAGGGTAGTATTAGGCCAACCTTATTATTTAATGTGTTTGTGAACAGCAATACACTCTTTTACCTAGTTCATTAAAATTTGCATTCCTTCTGCTGGGGTGAGATTCAGTGGCAGAGCAGTTAGCTAGCAGGATAGAGAGCTTAAGTTTGTTCCCCAGCACTACAAATAAATAAATAAATGTTTTGGTAGAGGGTTTGCTTGTTTGTCAGTCAGCTTTACACTTTACACTACATCTTTACAAGCTAGAGTCATTTGGAAAAAGCAGGTCACACATGAAAAAAAAAATGCCTCCATTAGATTGGCCTGTAGGCAGGTCTGCGGGGCATTGTTTTGTTTTGTTTTGTTTTTGTTCTTAGTGATTGCCATAGGAGGGTCCAACTCCCTGTGGGTGGTGCTATCTCTGGGAAAGTGATCCCCTGGTGTACAAGAAAGCAGGCTGAGCAAGCCATGGGGAGCAAGCCAGTAAGCAGTACCCCTCCATAGCCTCTGCTTCAGTTTCTGCTTCCAGGTTCCTGCCTTGAGTTCCTGCCCTGATTTCCCTCCATGTTGGGCTGTTGTCCAAGTGTAAGATGAAATTAACCCTTCCCCCTCAAGTTGCTTTTGATCATGCCCCGACTTCTTTTTAATAAGTCACTCAGTCTGGTTAGGGTCACCCTTATGTGCTGGGGTATAGGGCCATGCCCTGGAACATGGGTGTCTTAGTTAGAGTTTTACTGCTATGAACAGAAACTATGACCAACTTTTATTAGGACAACATTTAATTGGGGTTGGCTTACAGATTCAGAGGCTCAGTCCATTATCATCAAGGCCGGAACATGGCAGCATCCAGGCAAGCATGGTACTGGAGGAGCTGAGAGTTCTAAATCTTCATCTGAAGGCTGCTAGCAGAATACTGGTTTCCAGGCAGCTAGGATTAGGGTCTTAAAGCCTACACCCACACCGACACACTACTCCAACTGGGCCACAGCTTCTAATAGTGCCACTCCCTGGGCTGAGCATATACATCCCCACATGTATACATATAACCATCACAATGGGCAACCTACCAGAGGCTACACTCACGGAGAAATTACCTCTCTTCCCTACCAGGTATTAACTACCAATAGCTTCTCTGCTAGGGGTAGAGGATTTCTCTTCCCTGTCCATTCTGAAACTTTGGCTGGCTTAACCACAATTGCTGTTAGTTTGTGAGTGTGGTGACCAAATCACATCCAGAAAAAGCATTTCACAGCTTTTCTCTCCACCTCGCAGCTTTTACATTCTCCCCTCCCTCAACCCCCTTCTAAGATGTTCTGTGAGCCTTGGAGGTGCATAGAGAGGAGATGTCAGTATAGATGTCCCAGGTAGGACTGAGCACCAAAGCCACGCATTGTCAGCACCTTTACAATCTATGAGTTCTGTTTCATCCCAGCAGTAGAAACCCTGACAAGACAGTAAGTAAATGAATAACATTATTTCAATACAATTAATTTCCAATTTCCTACATATTCCTGCATTTTAAATTTGACTTCTTTCATGGGGATGTGGAAGGTCAGAAGAGGACGTCAGATTCCCTGGAACTGGACCTATGAACAGTTGTAAGCCACCATGTGAGTACTGGGAACCAAACTCAAATCTTTTGCAAAAAGCAGCAGGTGCCCTAACAGCTGATCTACCTCTCCAGGGCTCCTAAACACTTATTAGCTGAGGCTGGGAATTTGGAGATGGGGGTAAATAGAAAATAAACTAACCCTGGAAGACAAATAGGGCAGCCGTCTGGAGAGAGTGGTGTCTAAACAGGAGGTCTGAATGAGGGTAGAGAAGAGCAAAGAGAAAAGCCAACTCATCCTGGAGAACTCAGAAGTGGCCAGGGACATTTGAAATGATGATTGAAAGCTGTGTAAGTAAGCCTGGGGGAGGGGTCTCTTCACCGGGCCCAACCATACGCATTGCTAAGATCACTTTCAGTGTTCCAGCAGGGAAATCCAACCTTAGCTTCAGACACTGGAGAGTAGACACGTGTGTGGAGAGGGTGGTGGCTGGAGCAGGAGAGGAGTTGAATTTGACAGCAAAGTCACTTGGTTCAGGGCAAGCCTATTTTTTATGGGCCTGATACAAGACAGGCTGGCGGGGAAGGAAACGCAAGATCACCAGGGCACATGGGCTGGGACCACATGAAATAAGCATCCTGATGCAAGACTCAGTCAGACCTAGATTCCAAAGTCGGACTCACATATGTTATCTAATCTCTCCGAGCCCGTTTTATCCCATATAAATAAGAATTAATACTGTGTTTCAGACTTGTGAGGATGGAGTGTTAAGTCTATGGAGATACTTTGCGTGGGTGAGAGCTTAAGAATTGTTAGGATGGTTTCTGTCTCCCTTCCCAGCAGCCAGCTCCACCACCTTCAGATTCCCAGTTTGGAATCTGACCTGTATCATGCATTGACCAGACTCAGTTGTAAGACTTAGGTTTATTAACTTCTTACTATGTACGACACCTTGACTAGAGCCTGCCTCTTTTTTTAGTTGCAAGAGTTAAATTAACTTCTTGTTATGTGATGTACCATGAGCTGAGACCTATCTTCTTTCAACTGCGCAAAGCCTCAGTAAAGCCAGAAGTCTGTTTTACACGTGAAGAAACAGGCTCAGAGATGTAACATGGCTGGATCAGTCTTAAACTGAGCAAATGGTAAAAGTGAAATGTATAGCCAGGTCTGGCCTGACATTAGGTATCTAGTCTGTGTTATGTCATTTCTAAGAGGACAGCTGGGGGACTCTCAGTAGTGTAGGACTTTAATCCCCAACTACTGACGTTTGCCTACAGACTGAGCATGCCGGGCCTCTACACACAATGCATTACACACCTAAGTAAACAAGAGCAGAAAAGCAGAATAAGGAGCTGCAAAAGTAACAATTCTCATAAGCAAGGCAATGTAAACAAACAAAACAGCATTCTCTGAGAGCCGGGATTCGGCCCCACCCTCCCTAGGCAGCGAAAGGCAACAACCACAGCCACAGAACGACTAGAGATGCCAGCTCCAGTTTGCGAGTTTGTGTCCTGGGATGATGTCACTATCTCGTGCCACAACCTGTCTCTCCTGCCACTGAGCTGGAGAGACCTCAGTTGTGAAGACTAACATTTGTGTGGCGCTTAGTAAACACTCACTTTTACTTGGTGTTTGCTGCTACGACCCTTTGACCAGGGCTGGGGCTGAGGTCATTTGTGATCTCAGAAACCTGAGGCTCAGAGGAGCAAGGTCACTCACTCAAGGTCAAAACAGAGAACCCTGATTTCAACTTTATCTTCTCACTCTACTTTAGGGTCGCTCCCACCCCGAGTCCAAGTGAGGATGGTACTCATGTGTGGCGATCTGAAGACAATCTGTAGGAGTCAGTTCTTGCTTTCCACCATGTGGGTTTCAGGAATCGAACTCACAGGTTGTCAGTCTTGGTGGCAAGCACCTTTAGCCGTGGAGCCATCTCACCAGCCCTTCTTGGGTATTGATTTGAGTCTTTTTCTCACCTTTATAGTGCTTTACAGATTTAAGGATTCTCTCCACAAGGTTCAGAGTGCAGTGCCTTGGCTTTCCTTTAAGAGTGTGTTGTTTTCCGGCATCCTTTCTGAGTTCTCTCTCAATCCACTGGGTAACTAGGAACACCTTGCTCAATCTCTACATGTTTATGAATTTCCCAAGATTCCTTCTATGACTGACTTTCAATTTCATTCCATTGTAATCCAAGAAAATATTTTGGATGGTTTCTCTCTTTCGTGAGCATATTGAGGCATATTTTGAAGCAGGACACGTGGTCTGTTCTGTGGAGTTGACAGGAATGTTTCCTGTGGTTGTTGGATAATCTGGGTGTCTACTGATGTCTAACTTACAAATCCTATAGCTTTCTTTTCACTAGCCTGCAGTAACCATGCAAAACAATGGATTCCTTTATGATATTTTCATACATGAATATCATTGTACTTTGTTCATAATCTCCCACCCTTCCCTGTCCCAGCCAAAGTTCTTTCTGGTCTCCTCCTCCCCCAAATTGCCACCCCTACTTTCTATAGAAAGTGTGTAAGTTTCCTGTTTCAGGGCTTCTCAACATTTCTAATACTGAGACCCTATGATACAGTTCTTCATGCTGTGCCGACCCCCAACCATAAAATTACTTTCGCTGTTACTTCATAACTGTAATTTGGCTGCTGTCATGAATCATAATGTAAATGTCTGCTTTTTCCAATGATTGTAGGTAACTCCTGTGAAAGAGTCATTCTTCCCCCCAAAGGGGTCATGACCCACAGGTTGAGAACCACTGTCCTATTTTCAACTATTTCACACATGAATAGTTGATAGAGTCTGCATGAAAGACTATATATATGTATATATATATATATATATATATATATATATATATATATATCACATATATCTTGTACCAGTCACTCTTTTGTTACTATGATAAAACACTACAACCATAGCAACTAATAGCAAGAGTTGACTTGGGTTTGTGGCTCCAGAAGGATAACTCTGTCCCATCAGGGTAGAGGTACACTATGCAAGCAGCAGCCATGCTGAGAGCTTACTTCTCAGCCACAAGCATGAAGCAGAGAGAGGGTACTGGATGTGGTTGTAGCATTTTCATTTCAAGTCCACCCCCAGTGACACACTTCCTCCTGCAAGGCTGTGTACCACCCAAACCTCCCCAAACAGCACCACCAATTAGGCGTCAAGTATTCAAATATCCAAGACTGTGAAGGGTATTTCTCAACCAAACAATAAGTTTTTAAATATACATTCAACGTAAGCCAGGTATACATCTTTTAATTAGAAAACTAGTGTCATTTACACTGGATTGGCATTTATTTGTTTATTTATTTGAAACACTGGTGTAGGCTTTGCTGCCTTTTACGGGTCCCGCTGAGATGTCTGAAGTCTAACTCACAAGTACTATTGTTCTATTTTCATTAACCTGTCAAATTTTTCCTGACAATTGAGTTATCATTTTTCTTTTTCACCTTGTAATTCTGATTCTTTGTTCTGTGGTTTTTGTTATTGTACTATAATGCACTAGGTACCAGGTTCCCCTTGGGTCTGGCCTATCTAAATGTCTCGTGTACTTAGATGTTCATTTCTTTCTCTAGACTTGGAGACTTTTCTGCTATAGTTTCATTGACTTTTCCTGCCTTTGGCTTTATCTCAGCTCTTTCTTCTCTCCCATGTATTCTTAGAGTGGTTCTCTTGATTGTGCCCAACATCTTGGGTGTCTATGGCAAAGCTTACTTCTTTATTTGTCAATTTATAGATGCAGTATTTCTCTTGACCTTGTCTTTCAGCTTTGGGTTTTTTGGGGGTAGTCCAGTCTCTTGGTGATTGACAACTGTCACTGGTTATTTCTTTTGTCTTTTATTTCCAACATTTCTCTTTCTTTGTTTTCCAAAAATCTTATTCTTTGCAGGCTTTGTCATCTATATAGTCGGTTTTCCTTCCAAGGTCTTTATTTCCTTATTTTATTCATTTACTCGCTTGCATTCTCTTTGAGCTGTTGTTCATTTCCCCAAGTACACTTTGGCATTCTTCATCTGCCATTTTTATCCGTCTTAGTATCTTTGGGTTCAATAACTGAGGAGTGATGCGCTTTTGAATGAGTCACGTTGCTTTGCTTTTGTGTGTGTTTCTGGGCTATGACTTGTGCATCTGTTTGGGTCGATGGCTAAGTTTAAAAAGACAAATCCAAACATGAAGAATTAAGAATACAACATTATTGGCAGCAAACCAGTGAGAAAAGAATGAGAAGAGAAATGGAGACAGGGTGTGATCTCTGTCGGTCTGTAAAAGCTTTTTTAACAGAGCCACCCACAAAGCTGCTCACGTGGAGACAAGAACTTCTCTTGCAACTCTAGACCCCACAGACAAACCTTGGCCATCTTCAGGCAGCCGTGGTTAAATGACTAAGCCATAGGCATGGGTCACTCTTAGACAGCCTGAGACCCATGACTTGGACCAGCATGCAAAGAGGAACTATGTAGATCAGATTCTCTCTGGGAACCCGAACTCTTCTCTTTGGGAAGTCACAATGACAGAAATAACACCACAGGCAGAAGCCCAAAGACTGGGAACAGGTGCTTCCTGAGGTAACCGTGAAGACTAAAGAGTCTAAGGCTAGCTGAAGCCGCACAAAAGTCAACATTGTTGGGAAACAGAAACTGTGGGATGGGCAGAATCAGCTAGGGAAGAGGAGAGGAGCAGACGTTCAGCGAGGGGCCATGCATAAGGAAAAGAGTAAGAGCCACGAGGCAGCCTGTTCTGGGTCTGCTGGGAACTTGATGTCTTGCCAGCTGCAGTCTAAGCCTGCATGCGGTCTGACGGCCACACCTCACTCTGAGTTTCCTGGTAACTGATTGACAATTAAGGGCTAAAATGAAGCAGGTTCAGTTTGAAAGAGAAGAGAAAAGCCTTCCAGGAGGCCAGGTCAACCAGGATGGTGCCAGGAGGAATGAGAGTGTACAAAGAGGACTTCTTAAAGTTGGAAATAAAAAGGACTGTCACATATCAGGTCTTTATTAATGTTAGGTCAAACTAGCATTTGATATATAAATGAATGGCTATAGGACAAGGCTAAAAAATACAACTTTGAGTAACAGCACCAAGGAAACCTCAGGTGATTGGAACAGAAAGGAGATGCCATCTGTCTGGTGTATGAAATCCTAAAGGTGTGGAGGACGTTTCATTTCATCAATAGAACATGCTTGTCCTTAGCCAATGGTGAGGGGCTGAACACATATGTCTAAGTGTGAGAGCAGCCCATGGCGGGAAGCAGAACTACATGCCAGCCTGACTGAGGGAAGATCCTACCCAGAATGCCCAGAAGCTAGGAAGAAGCCAAAGGCATCAACCCAGCAGGCTGCTGTGAGAACTGATGGAACTCCTCTGCTGCCTGGAAGTGGTTCCAATATCGTGGAGTGAGCACCATTAGTTTTCAGTGGGTTGGACAGGACAAAGGCTGTCAGTCTCTTGGATGCCACATGTAGACCTATGACAGCTATCTCATTCTGCCCCACAGGGTTCCAGAGCTGCTGTCATTTCCATACCTTGTCAGCATAAAGACACATTATTTCAGTGACCTCTGGGCCCTGAGTCTAGTGGCAGAGCCATCATGGGAAACAGAGGAGCTCTGGGCACTTCCAGGAGGATACAAGAGGGAGTTTGCATTTCCCATCACACATCAAGTAATTAAAGAAGGTGAGGTGGAGTCCTAAGGAGAAAAAGAGAACTCATTCATACTGCAGGCCGGTCTGCAAATGAATACAGCCATTGTGGAAACTTCCACACAGGAAGTCCTTCAAAATACAGGAATAGCAACTGTGTTGCCTATTACCCTGTCACTGTGTAGCTACCACCGGGAGGAAAGTGAGTGTGAAAGAGACACCTGCACTTACCACAGCTTTGTTCACTGTAGACAAGATTGGGGGGGGGGGGCAACTAAGTGTCCATCAGCAGATTAACCAATAGCAAAAATGAAGTACATGTAAGCTACAGAATACCACTGAGTCGTAAAACCCCAAACCTGGATTTGTGATAACCCAGAAGAAATTATTTTCAGTGAAATAAGACAGATGCAACAGAATAAACCTGTCCTGAACTCACTCATATATGGGACATAAAGAGTTGATGCATGGGTGGAGTGGAATGGTGATGGCCAGAGATTTGAATGGTTGGAGGGAGGACAGGGGCCAGGGAGGAAGAGTACAGGTCAAAGGGTAGAGGGAAGGACTGGGAGCAGGGGTAGGGTGTAGGTCAAAGGTTAGAGGAAAGGACTGGGAGTGAGAGTAGGGTATAGGTCAAAGGTTAGAAGGAAGGACCGAGGGTTGGGGTGCAGGTCAAAGGCACATACAATTAGAAAGAACAAATTCAGGAAGACTGCTGGATGGTCTGCAATATCTTACAGTCTGGAGAGATGAGCAGTGTGGCTGTTGAATATTCTCATAAAAATGATACCTGTATGAAGCACTGCATGTTTGATTAGCTAATTCCACAATGTATAAATATATTTAAACATCCTGTTGTTGTCTATCGTGTGTGTGCGCGCGCGTGCACACACACACACACACACACACACACGCACAAATAGCACCACTTTGCTGAACAACCACTACAGGGTTCCTTTTCAACACAGAGCAGTTTAGAGAAAGATTTACTCTTCCCACAGTTTAAGGCCCACTCTAAAGGGCAATGAATAAATTGTTTTCTTGTTGAATGCAGAGCAATGAGTGTAAGATTCAAGTCGTCCCGGAACGGCACCATCTACGCTTCCTCAACTTCGACCCTATCGGTTAGTTCTCTGGCTCCTGTTTCATATGTGTGTGTGGAGGGATGTATATTAGGTGAACAGTGTTTGTGTGTGTGTGTGTGTGTGTGTGTGTGTGTGTGTGTGTGTGCGCACATGTGTGTGTGCTCACATGTGTGTGTGTGCTCATGTGCTCATGTGTGTGCTCATGTGTGTGTATTCATGTGTGTGTGTATGTGTGTGTATGTGTGTGTGCTCATGTGTATGTGTGTGTGTGTTCACATGTGTGTGTGCTCATGTGTGAGTGTGTGTGCTCATGAGTGTGTATGCTCATGTGTGTGTTCATGTGTGTGTGCTCATGTGTGTGTGTGTGCTCATGTGTGTGTGTGTGTGTGTGTGTGCTCATGTGTGTGTGTGTACATGCATATGAGATCCAGAGGCTGACTTCCTCCATTGCTCTCCAAGTTATTTTTTGAGATGGAGTTTCTTACCGCACTTGGCTGGCCTGGGAGTGCTGGGACCCACCTGTCTCTGCTGGTATGACTATCTAGCTTCTACACAGATGTTAGGGATCTGAACTCAGGTCCAATGGCCAGCACTCTATGGACTGAGCACCCCCACCTGTCTGCCTCCTGTTTCTTACTCTGTGGTATTAGAGATGGGGTGGGATGTGCATCAGAATCAACACCATCCAGCTCGGTATTGGACTATACAAGAGGATAAAATAGAGGGAAACGACTGTGAAGAAAGCAGCTGTGTAAAGCCAAGCCTGTGAGCTAGGTGACTGCAAGGGGAGAAAGGAGGGATGCTGGGCCACACAGGATCCCAAAACCTGCGTGTATGTTAATCTTGGGGCTTCCCTGTGGTGTGTGGCCCTGGCTGCCTCTCCATCAGGCTTCAGTGAAGGGCAAGGAAGAGGAAAGATGGCTTTGTCTCTGCAGCCACCCACACTCTGACTGCATTAAGGGTCCCACTGAGCCCACAATGACTTTCTGATAAAGTGGACACGACTCCCTGCGGAGCCAACAATCCCACCACCGGAGGGAAGCGGGCAGAGCAGCAGAAAACACACCTGGCTCTCCAGCCTGCTCTTGTCACTGTGTGCTTCTTAAAGCATGCCTTCTGGGGGCTGTTTCCATTCTAAGCCAACCATAGGTTCCAGGCAGCAGCAAGATGTGGGGAGCGGGGACCAGCAACAGCCCCCACCAAGGGACCAGTGTCTGTGGGAACACCTGTGGATCTATACTGTTCCCAGGGAGAGCAGAACGCAGAACAAAGTCCCCTTTATCTTTTGCTTTCCAAAAGCCTTTGTGTGCCTTAGAAGCTGGATTTTATTGCATTATTAAAGCCTCAGTGAGCCTTGGCCAAGGCGAGGATCCACAGAGCTGTCCCGGGCAGCTTCGGCTGGTTCAGACTTCTCCCTATGTGACCCCACCTGACTCTTGGCTGGTAGGAGCAGCTGCCCAGGAAGGGAACAACAACCAGGTAGGGAGAGGCTGGCCCTTGTTGAAGGTGCCCCCAGCTTCTCACTAGACTGGATCAACCAGTTCCCAGGAATTATTCTAAGCATAACACTTGTTGCCAATATTGTGTTTCTTAAAGGACCAGCAACAGAGTAAGGGAGGTGGTGAGTTTGTAATATCTGAAACCAGTTTTCTTTCAGCTTCGGCAAGGAGGCAGTTGGGAAGATTGAGGGTGCCGAGTGGTCGAGTTCCTGTGTGTTCTGGGGCTTGGAGACCAGGACAGTGTGTAGCAATTTGCTAAGGGCAGGTACCCCTGTCACTTTGTCATCTTCCAGCTTTCGTAGAGTAGAAAGGCCACAGAAAGGAGGTGACTGGTCCAAGGTCTCACAATAGCTTATGTTTAGTTCTTTAGTTCAGATAACCACAGCCTGGACACTTGCTGCGCACTGAGTGTCCATTCCCTGGTTGGCAGGCACATGTATCCTTTCACTGGTAGTGTCTAGCTGGTGTTAGTGTACAGGAAGAGAAACTTCCAGAAAGGGCATCTAACACACAGTTAGCAAGTCTCAGGCACTCTTTGATGCTTTTGAACAGAGTCACATGTCGCACTCTCCTGCCAGATCAGACATAGGTTTCCTTGTGCAAGTGTAGCTGAAGAGGATGCGGCATCGCAGCGCCAAAACCTACCCTGCCAGCTGCTAACCAGGCAACCATCTCTCAAGCTGGTTTGTTTTCCTGGTACAATTCGAAGCTTACCTTTTGTTTGTTTCTGAGACAAGGCGTCAGGCAACCCAAGACAGCCTTGAACTCACACTGTAGCAGAGACTAGTCCTGAAGAGATCCTCCAGCCTCCATCTCCCAAATGCAGGATTTCAGGTTTGCACCACCGTGGTTCACCTTTGAGGGAAAAGTTTCCAGCCCCCTTCTTTCTAATTTCTCTCCTACTTCAGTCTTATTCTACCCAGTAAGACTTTTCATTTTATTAAAAGAAAAAGAAAAGATTTATTGGTGGTGGTATGGGCCTTTAATCCCAGCACTTTGGAAGCAGGGGCAGGCAGATCTCTGTGAGTTCAAGGCCAGCTTGGTCTAGAGTGAGTTACAGGACAGCCAAGGCTATACAGAGAAACCCTGCCTCCAAAAACAAACAAACAAACAAACAAACAAAAACAAACTAAGAGGATTTATTATTTTTATTTTTAAATTATATGTGGGTGTGTGGGTATATGCACAGGAGTGCAGGTGCCACAGAGGCCAGAGGCATTGCACCCCCTGGAGCTGGAGTCACAGGTGGCACAGAGGCCAGAGGCATTGCACCCCCTGGAGCTGGAGTCACAGGTGGTTGTGAGCTACCGGATGTGGGTACTGGGAACATAAAACTTAGGTCCTCTCTAAGAGTACTGCATGCTCTTAACCCCTAAGCCATCTCTCCAACCCTGACTTTTTACTTTTTAAGTCTATGCTTCCCAGGTTTCTAAGGTTTTGCTGAGCCCTACTTGGATTGCTCAGTGCTCCTGAGCCCCATATTCAGGTCTCTCAGTCTCCCATCCAGGCTGGCCATCCCTGAGCACATCCACTGTCTCTGTTCCTATGTTGCCTCTCCTCTTTCTCTTCTCTCCCATGTAAGTTGCTCCTAAGTGATTTGTTTATGAACTTCCCTTTCTGGAGGATCTACCCTGTGCCCCACGGTAGCTGCCGGCCATGGTCAACAATGAGCATTTGAAGTGTCTAATCTGAAAACAGATACACCATGAATCAAAGATACATCTTAGATGCTATGAATACCTAGTGTGCAGAAAGTGTAAGATAGCAGGATCATTTTTACTGAAAAGATAATATTTCAGCTGTATTGGGTAAAGTTAAAGACAGAATTTAAAATTACTTTATGGTTTTTTAAAATGTGACTACTAGAGAAAATTAAAATATGTATTTAATGGCTGGCTATATCTTTGTCTATGTGGTTTAGACTACAAGCTTCTTAGGGCCAGACACTATGTTATCCAATTTGCACCCCCAGAGTATAACACAGAAATATATCTGGATGCTTAAAAGTCTTTGTAGCAAGGCAGGTTGTGGTTAGAATATGCTTGGCCCACGAGAAGTGGCACTATTAGAAGGTGTGACCTTGTTAAAGTAGGTGTGGCCTTGTTGGAGGAAGTCCATCACTGTAGGGGTGGGCTTTGAGGTCCTGTGCTTAAGCTCCCTCCAATGCAAAAGAGAACCTTCTCCTGGCTACCTGCAGAAGATGGTCTCCTCCTAGCTGCCTTCGGATAGAGATGTAGAACACTTGACTCCTCCAGCACCATGTCTGCCTGGATGCTGCCATACTTCCCATCATGATGATAATGGACTGAACTCCTGAATCTGAAAGCCAGCCCCAGTTAAATGCTGTCCTTTATAAGAGTTGCCTTGGTCATGGCGTCTCTTCACAGCAATGAAACCCTAACTAAGATGGCTAGCATCACCTTGTGTCATTATTCCCACGACACACATGCCTCCTCTTCCAGAATCCTTTGCCTGAACTATGTACAGAGACAGGGCCTCTCCCATCAAGCACTCTGTAAGAGGCAGGTCCAGAATAAATTTTAAAGACTTTTTAACTAAATATGAAACTAGAAAATGTTTTTTAAAACATTAGTCTTAAGATGGCATAATTTCTCAGTAGTTAAAGGTACCCGGTGCCAACCCTGAGAACCTTAGTCCAAACCACGTGGTAGGGGGAGAGAACTGACTCCCAAAAGTTGTCCTCCAACCTCCACACACATGCTGCGTTAGGTCCTAACACCTCAGCAGCAGCAGCAGCAGCAGCAGCAGCATAGATGCACTTGCCCACAAGGGTGCGGACAAGCACGTCCATTTGTGTGTATAAACAGTATTGGATGGACCCCTTTGTCCTTTTCTATCCCTTTCTCATTAAGCCAACCTGGAGCTCACTGATTCAGTTAGACTAGCTGCTCAGCCCTCTACCTGCAAGTACTGCTATTACAAACACATGCTGAAATGTGTGTGTGTGTGTGGGGGGGGTTGTTAGGATGCTGG
>LR752689.1:0-45318 GCA_902729485.2 Mus minutoides
CAGCATTTATTCAAGAGAACTTTCCCTGCTGGATCCAGAATACATGTATCAGACTTACAATGTGAAATGTAATTTAATCTTACAAGCTGAATCTTAGATCAGAGAGCTTTTATACTGAGTGCCCATAGCACGGGAAGGGAACAAGCACAAAGACCTCAGTTTGGTTATACAGAAGCATGTAAAAATCTTGCCATGCTGGAACATGCCTGTTCCATAGAGTGTCAGTCAGATAGAGGTGCATCCTCAGAGGTTAATGGACAGACTGTATAGTCAAAAATGTAAGCCTGAGGTTCACTGCGATACGCTGTCTATAAAAAAAAAAAAAAAAAAGCAGAGAGTGATAGGAAAAGATATGGCAAGTTTATTTGTAAAATGCTTACCCCAGTATGCTCTCTCTCTCTCTTTCTCACATGCACACACACACACACACACACACACACAAACACACACACACTACATATACACACAGACACTCATATACACATACAGACACATACAGACACATACACACACACAGACACACATCACATTTGCACAATGCACACAAACACATTAAAATGTTAATTCTGTTAATGTAATCAAAATTTAGGAAACAGTATGTGAATGAATTAATTTTGATCTCCCATTTATTTTCAAGACCTTTTAAATACTGTATATCTAAGAGAAAATTTTAATTCTGTAACAGGAGAAAAGTATAATTAAATGTGAATTTTTTTTCATGATACTGTCAGCATCAGTATAATATTATTTCTTTCTTAAATGTTGACTGGATTTGTGTTCATCATATAAGCAATATTTGCTCACGGGATGAATTCTGATTACAGATTCAATTTCTTTAACAGCTATTCTCACCCTGAGAGTTCTGATTGCTTTTTGCTTTATAAGATGTGTTTTCAAGGATTCTAAAATTTATAAGATACACACGACATTTCCTACTCTTTTTCCTCAAATATTTTTGAGTTCATGATTTTTGGAGCTCAGTTTTCATTCTCATTTCAATTTCAATGATCTATCCTGTTCTGACTTCATTTTTTTCAGTACATAATCCATATTGTTAATCTTTTATATCCCAATTTACTTATTTAGAAGTTTAATTCCCTGATTATTGTTATTATTTTTATTTTGGTAAGAAAGTGTTGCTCAAAATGTTAAAGTTATATAAAAGGCAAAAACCATGTGAATACTGTAAAAAATTCTTATAATTTAGCCTCCTGTAGAATGATAATGAAAATATTTTCAGTCCAGACCTAGAACATTTCTATTCCTTCTGTTATATTTTCCAGAGACTCTGTGACTCCACATTAGTCACTAGTTACCATTGTTCCATCTGGTTTTAGAGAATTTGTTTTATCTGGACTTTTCATTCCAATTAGTTGACATAACAGATTTATTTTTTAACTTAATATTTTTTATTTAGGATTATGCCATTAAAATAGATTCATGCTGTAATGTATTCCATTTTATTTCTGAATGGGATCATTGGAAATTATTCTTTGTTTATCGATTCATGAATAGACATTTTTATTTTTTTAAGTTTCCTCAATTCTGTACAACGCTACACTGAATATTCATGTATAAGACCCTATAGGACTTGGGTTTGTGTTACTTAAATATAGATAGCTAAGGGTCTAATTTCTAAATGACTGGCTTATGCAGTAAGACTGTTAAATTCTTTATAAAGTTTACAACTTATGGGAATATCTAGTTTTAACTTTTCCACAGGCTAACCAAAAACTGTGTTTACCTGTTATTTTTATTGTATTTACTGAAATGTACAAAAATTGACTTCTCAGTGCAATTTTCATAGTAATAATGCAATCTAAAGATTAATGATTTCCAACATTTTTTTCTGATTTTATGTGTAACTGAAATTACAAATACTTTTTGTTAGACAGCTCTTAATTTGTTACAAGCTGAATTAGGCCCTCCAAAATAGAAAATCTGATAACCTACCCTCAAGAACTTGCAAATGTGACCTACTGTACATAAGTGCTTAGGAAATATAATCAAGTCAAGAATGGTCAGAGTGGAGGAGAGTCCTTACTATATAATGATGCTATCAGGGAAATATGCAATATTGAAACCAGAAATGTGGAGAGAAAAGGATTATCTACAACCAAGGAATGCCAAGGATAGATAGCATCCATAAGATGTTCCTAGGGCAAAAAGGAGAGGGGAGACAACATATTGGACAACATATAGTAATTCTGTAAGATGGTGTTCCTCTTGTTACCTTGATGTTGGATGTAGCACAGTTAAAGCAGTAAAGTAGGAAAGATTTCCTGTTTAGTCCATCTGGTTTTTGGAATTGTGATATATTGTCTCCAAGGAACAGTTATATATGTTGTCTGTTCTAGTAGGATAATTCATTTCCTCCCTGTGAGTTCTGAGTGCACTTTGCAGAGTCAAATTTTGCATAGAAGTCATTTATAAATATTTTCTTTTATTCGGGATGTTTCTTTGTGTGTCCGTGATCCACTTTTCTGGAAGAGCAGGCAGTGTTTTTAACAGCTGAGCCATATCTCCAGTTTAAACATCACAGTGTCAACTGTGATTGTCCTCTCATGGAATCTGTAAATAAGACCTTGGATGGAATTTTGGAAAACACAACATGAGAAGCAGTTTATTATAATTAGGGCAATCGGTGAGGGGATTACTTAAATTAGCAGTTCCACCTAAGGCTGGTGCCTTAGTGGTTCTCATATTCACGTGCAATTCTCTGCCTTTGACACAATCTCATTTGCTTTTAGCCTCCTTCATTTTCCCAGAATCTCCCCCTTTCATAGCTCCCCTACATTGACCTGTAAATAATTCCAGATTCCTAAAGTCATCAATTCCACTGTAAGCGGTATAGCTGGCTCTGCGGCTGTGTGGTTGTATTTTTAAGAACGCTAAGCTCTGGATTAAAAAGATAAAAAAAGGAAAGAAAAAAACCCCACGCTCTGCCTGGCTTTCCCTGCTGAATAAAAGGCCGGAAAATAAATGTTTGCACCTTTAATGACCTCCATTGTCCTGACTTCACAGAATCCCCAGAGGGCAGCTAATCCTTTGGAACAATACAGTACAGATGTTTCACAGGATAAGAAGGCTAATTCCAGACCAATCAGAGTCACTCCAAATGTCAGCAAACCAAAATAAAGTTGAAATATGGGACAAACAGACACGGCTCTGCAGTTTGATCTGTGGCTTGCTGGGTCATTCTTCAGTAAGGTGGTCTTTTCTGCTTTGCTTGGGCCAGGGTAACTTTCTCCTCCATGGAAGCTGAATTGAGCACAATGATATTTTATATCCACAGTGTTCAATATCCATTGGCATGTCTTTAAAGTCACCACCATCATTTATATAGTAAAGGGATATACAGCCTTCCTTTATTCTGTGGAAATTACCACTCGGCAAGAGTTTAGAAGTCATCATGTTATAAATTCCTGATAAACATTGCATTTGTATTCCACAATTTGAAGTTTGGATTGAGGAAGAGAAAAAGTCCCCAAATTTCCACTATGATATAAAAAAATTCCAAGGTTTTAAAGAAATAATGTTACAAAATTTGCTGGAAGCTTTCAGATTAATGATGGAAATTATTATTTGTGTTTATGGAAAAGGCCATTTCAATATTAATATCAGCTATAGGTCATAAAATAATACAAGTAGATGCAGTAGTAAGGATGTTTGTTTCTTACATATATTTTATTTTACAATTTTCTGTTTCAAAAACATATAGTTCTTTTTATGGTAATGTTTGCTTGATCCTGAGAATATTCAGACTTGTTTGTTTTTAGGGGGAAAGGAAGACAAGATAAAAAACTTTTTCTCTTTTAATAAATGTTACAAAAATTATAATCTATAAATATAAACTAATTTATAAATTGTATTTAACAGGAACAATATATACTATGAATACATGATTATTAAAAATAGAGTAAATGCAGAAATGATAGAAACTATAAAATCTATCTTCATTTTAGAGGAAAAGTACACTTTTATTCTTCTGGGATGGTTGGATTTAAAGACTTTTGTTTTAGTTAAAGAATAGTTATCGCCAGGCATGGTGGTGCACACCTTTAATCCCAGCACTCGGGAGGCAGAGGCAGGCGGATTTCTGAGTTCAAGGCCAGCCTGGTCTAAAGAGTGAGTTCCAGGACAGCCAGGCCTACACAGAAAAACCCTGTCTCAACCCCCCCCCCCCAAAAAAAAGAATAGAATAGTTATCATTTCGGCCATAAGAAAGTCAAAGCATGTAGCCTTTTATGAAATATATTATGTTTTCTTTGTAAACATAATTGTTTTGTTTTTATTCTAATTTGTTTGTTTTTTATTTTTGACATCTTTTGTCCAACTGTGAAAAATGAAGAGCCAGTCTGAAGGCCTTTTGAGGGTTTAATCTAATGGGATTATAGAAATAAATTATGAAAATAGCTACTTTTACTAGTAGCACTGGGAAACCTGTGTCTTACAACAAAATTTCAGATGAATTTTCTAATTTAAACTAAAGGAAATAATCAAATGCTTCTATTTAGACATAAAGAAAGATTAGGTCCCATATAGTTTAATATTATTTTGTCCAAATTAGTCTTGGACTATTATCACAGCTGAAATTGTCTGTAAACCCAGCCTTTCTTTCAGATTTTTACTGTGTGTATGTGTGTGTATGTGTCTATGTATGTGTCTGTATCTCTCTGTGTCTCCATCTGTCTGTCTGTGCCTCTATGTGTATCTCTCTCTCTCTTTTTCTGTATTTCTCTCTGTGTCTCTCTCTGTCTCTCTTTCTCTCTCTCTGTCACACAGACACGCACATACACACACACACACACACACACACAAACACACAAACACACACACATTCACACACAAAACAAACCAGAGAAAAAGCATAAGAATAAGCCATATAAATACATCCCATCTCTACCTATTCCTCTTTTTCTCTCTCACTTTCTTGGTCTCCCTCCCAATGTCTGTCTTTGATCCACTGCCTAAGTTTCTTAACTCTCTCAATTTGCTAATCTATCATGTTTTTTTTTTTTTTCATGAAATATGTAATGCTAAAAAAGATAGTTTGTTGTAATCTGAAAGATAGAATAAAAAACAATAGAATGTTAGAATTTTCTGGTAACTTAAAAACAGCTCAATTATTTAGTAGAATGCAATTTGCATAGTACTTGTTCCTTAAATTTTGTTTGTTTTGTTGTTGTTTACAGTGCCTTGTTTATCCAGGGTTAGCCATACATGACTACAGATTTCTGACATTCCTGATTCTAATTACTGAGTGCTGGAATGATCATAACCACTCAATTTGTGTGAGTGTTGGAAATCTAGTTTTGTGTGTGACAGACAGCCATGTACACACAGACACTGAGGTACATTCCAGACAATAAATTCTTATTTTTAAGAATGGTTTTGTTCATCTTTATTTTTTTGATTTTGGTTTGTTTGTTTGTTTGTTTGTTTGTTTTTGCCTTTTGTTACTGCCTCATTTGTTTTCATCGCTTTTTCTCCAAGATGACTATGGATGCTGTATAACTGAAACTCGGGCTTGTAGTTCAATTTTACCATTGGAACGATGGCCAGTTACTTCACTGATTTTCTTACTGCTATTTTCCAACCAGAAAGCAAAACAGTTAGCAGATACGAACACTAACAAGATGGTTGGTTTGTGAGCACGTTTTGCTGAGGGTTATTCCTGCGGTGTGATTGCCAATCTCCTGTGGTATGCCAGGGCATACTTGATCTCTGTGTATGCTTAGTCATCTTGCTGACAGTTGAAAACAAGCAGAAAAAAATGAAGCCAGAGATGGAGTTGCCAAATGTACAGTTTGGCAGTCCACTCATAAATGATGACATGGTCTTTGTGTTTTAAAAGATAACTTATGAAACATGGGTAATGGTTTTAAGTGCCATATGCATGCTGATTTAGCTAATTATGCTGTTATCATTAAAAAAAAAACTTTAATTCCATACTATTGGTTAACAATAATAGCAACAAAATCATTATTACCTAAGCCAAATATTTTGGGACTGTGTAACATTAGGAAGTGAAGAAACTACTTTCATTAACTAATAAACATTTGGCTATGAAGATGAGAAAAACAGTTCCATGTTTGGCATTTGTTTGTCTTATGCAAAGAACACAAAATAGAACATTCTGGAAAGGATTTTGCAGGTTCATAATATGAGAGATTTATTAGATTTATATAACTTTAGTAAAAAAACTGTCAATTATTAAAATTAAATTCCCATTAATGAGCATGTAGACAAATACTTTAAATGAGAAAAAATTCATACAATTATATTGAGACATTTTTAATTTCCTATTACATCAAATCTTTCCCACTCAAATGCTTTGTAATCTGTTATGGAAAGTGTTTTCACAGGTTTAGTGGATTCGGTTTCAATTTGAGCTTTCAAAGTGATATAGTAATAAGAAAACTATGCAAGTAGATAACTATCTGAACATCTGTAAAGCCACCCATCATTGTGAAAAAATATTTTACAACGTTCGACATTTCTACTTAGAGCTACAAGTAGGAGAAAGCTTATTTAAAATAATAGGAATTCTCTGGTCATGTGCCACATTTCCTGACCCATTGTGTTTGGCACCAGGAAACAACTTGGCATAGGCTGCAGAGAGATCCATCAGCGACTGTGAAAACTTTATCACTTCCTGAGCGCATGCATGCAGGAAGTGGATGTAAAAACAATGATTTGTAAGGGGAAAGGATGCTAGGTGGTCAAAAAATAGACAGTGTACATTTAACACTTCCATGCCATCTCTGTACAGGCAGCAAACTAGAAACTCATTGTACAAATACACATAGACATCATCCTTACAGAGGACACAGACCTTCATAGACAAACTTAAACATACATATACTTATACTTTGTCATACCCATTTTGAATTCTCTGTGCCGGAACTAGAACTTGTAGCTTTGTGAGTTATTTTTAACCTATGTTTCTTACAAGATTTTAATAACAGTGTCAGGCTGTATTTAGTGCCTGCTTTTCAAATATGAAGTTCTGAGTTTGTATCCTCAGCATGCACAAAGAGATAGAGCACATATATATATACACACATGATTATGTACATATTCCAAACATATACACAAGGATAAGTATATAGAAAACTTTAAGTATATATCACCGTGTATTTAATATGGAAAAGGATAAGAATAGTAAATATCATGAATACTTAGAAACACTGCCAAAATATGAATTTCTAACTATAATGGTTAGTTTATTTGTTATGCGGATATGATTTTAGCCACAATGAAGAGTAAGGGAGAAAGAATATTCATGGATTCTGATTTCTAACAACATATTGAATACATCAGCTGTTTTTCCAATTCTATTGACCAAATATCTGACAGAAAATAAATTCATGAGCCGGGCATGGTGGCGCACGCCTTTAATCCCAGCACCCGGGAGGCAGAGGCAGGCAGATTTCTGAGTTCGAGGCCAGCCTGGTCTACAAAGTGAGTTCCAGGACAGCCAGAGCTATACAGAGAAACCCTGTCTCGAAAAACCAAAAAAATAAAATAAAATAAAATAAAATAAATAAAATAAATTCATAGAGGCGGGTTTGTTTGGGCTTACAGTTTAAGGTATGCCAACAGAGTATGACAAGAAGGAAGGCTTGTAGGAGTGTCTTTTGGCTATCAGGATAAGAGCATGAAGCTTATTATTCATGTTGCCAAGGACCTGAAAGCACCTAGATAAGAATACTAACAGCTGTTTGTCTCTGTTTTTACTTTGTTATTCAGTCAAGCACCTGAGCTCATGGGATTTTTGTCATCAACATTCCCCTTGCAGATAAACAACTCGAGAAATTCTCTCACTTACTTTCAAAAGTGTATTATGCAGATATTCTAGTTGTTTCTTAATCATCAAATTGATAACTAAAACAAACCATTTATACTTACTGATCAATCTGATCACTAAGAATAGTAATATATTTGTTATTATTATTTTTATTATTATTTTTCTTTATCTTCACAGTACTCAGTGGAGAATTAAGAAAACTTACCTTAAAGGGGGAAGGTCAGAAGAACAAATAAAATGAACAAATCTTTGGTAATGTAGTGACTGTTGTTCCATTGGTCTTGAAGAATGACTACTGTAGAACTAGATATTTCTATTAAAAGTCCACTAGGGAAAAAAAAAAAAAATACCCATGGAAGGAGTTACAGAGACAAAGTTTGGAGCTAAGATGAAAGGGTGAACAATCCAGAGACTACCCCACCGAAGGATCCACCCCATAATCAGCCACCAAATGCAGATACTATTGCACATGCCAGCAAGATTTTGCCAAAAAGACCCTGATATAGCTGTCTCATGTGAGGCTATGCCAGTGCCTGGCAAATACAGAAGTGGATGCTCACAGTCATCTATTGGATGGAACACAGGGCCCCCAGTTGAGGAGCTAGAGAAAATACCCAAGGAGCTGAGGGGTTTGCAACCCTATAGATGGAACAATAATATGAACTAACCAGTACCCCCAGAGCTCCTGACTCTAGCTGCATATGTAGCAGAAGATGGCTTAGTCGGCCATCATTGGGAAGAGAGGCCCCTTGGTCTTGTAAACTTTATATGCCCCAGTATAGGGGAACGCCAGGTCCCAGAAATGGGAGTGGATGGGTAGGGGAGCAGGGTGGAGGGAGGGTTTAGGGGACTTTCGGAATAGCATTTGAAATGTAAATGAAGAAAATATCTAATAAAAATTGAAAAAAAATCCATGAACTTGGAAGAGTATGTCCTTATACACTGTTCTACCTGTTGTATAATTTACTTGTAACTGTCCCTGTTAAAATATTCATCCTGTTGTTTTACTATGGAAAGTATGGCTTGGGCTCATTAGTTTGTATTTTAGGTAAATGGTATATATACATGACCTTTCATGAACACACTTGATTTTATTCCAATGAACCTAAACTATACAGAAGCTTTTAAGACTACAAACTGAGTGTATAAAGGGCATGTTCTCATTAACCAATGAGAGCAAAACTATATTGATTTTCTAAATCATTTAGTTGATGAATTTAGTCAGCAGTCTGTTGCTTACTCTGTTATGGAAAAAGATCTAACATATGTAAATATTTGAAGGTTCTTGATGTTAAGGGATTTTTTTATATTGTTCTCTTTCACAGTTCATCCTATTGTTGGAATTGTCTCCAGTGCCTTACTTCATCCAGGGAAGATCCTCCAGCCATCTTGTCCTACTAAAGCAGAAAGGAAGAGAGCTAATGAAGATTTATAAAAAGCCTTGAAAGAGACATCCCATAATAACATAAACCTAACAAGAAATTATGTTTCACTTCCTCTGTACTTTATCACCACAACATGGGGAATCTGACCATAAAAAATAATTATTGGTAGTGGAAATACCTCCTATATCAGGACAACACTATTTAAGGAAGTCCAGAGTTACAGGCATAATCAACACCAATAAAGGTACCACACATATATGGAAAATGAGATATGACAATATGGTAAATATTAAAGTCACCTTGACTCCTAGCTAGTAGAAAAAAATCTTACACTAAACTGTTATTTTTATAAATCTAAACTTCTGTTCATGTTTTATGTGTATTGAGTTCTCAAAAAAATTACAACACATTGAAAAATTTTATCTAATAAGCCAAACAGGAATTACGAGGTATGCTACATATAATAAAACTAAAAGTTGTCATGGGCCAAGCAGTGGTGGCAAATGCCTTTAATCTCAGCACTTAGGAGGCAGAGGCAAGCAGATTTCTGAGTTTGAGGCCAGCCTGATCTACAGAGGGAGATCCAGGACAGCCAGGGCTACACAGAGAAACCTAGTCTCAAAAAACAACAACAACAAAAAGTTGTCACGGCCAGTTGTGTTTGTGGTCTGATCAGTTGCTAAAAGCCACGTGTATACCCAGCATCAGTGCTCCACTGACTGGGTAGCTGTGAAGTGCAAAGAGGCTATGTTTGCTGTGTTAGTGGACTCATAGCTGAAAGTTAGAGACATGGAAGGCTTCTGGGAAAATTCCTAACTCCCCCTCAAAAGACATACTAAAGAGGAAGCCACTTATGAGACCTCTTAAACAGCATGATGCTGATAATGAAGAAAACCCTGGAGCACTGAAGGGTTCTGGCGGAAGTGTGACAGGTGAAAGACCACTGAAGGGTTCTGGCGGAAGTGTGACAGGTGAAAGACCACTGAAGGGTTCTGGCGGAAGTGTGACAGGTGAAAGACCACTGAAGGGTTCTGGCGGAAGTGTGACAAGTGAAAGACCACTGAAGGGTTCTGGCGGAAGTGTGAAAGGTGAAAGACCACTGAAGGGTTCTGGCGGAAGTGTGACAGGTGAAAGACAACTGAAGGGTTCTGGCGGAAGTGTGACATGTGAAAGACTCAGTTCTATTTAAGGAACAGGCTACTGAGAACTTGGCCATGCTCCAAGTGAGTATGTTGATAATACAAATTTGACTTTTTAAAAAATTTTTTTTTTCACTATTCAGGGGTAATCACAAGAGAAAGGTGGACATGGAAAGATTGGAAAGTGAATGTGATCGTGGTCCATCATGTGAAATTCCCAGAGAATCAATAGAATGCTATGTTAGAAAAAGAAAAATGAAAGCTATCAGGTAGAAAATGTAAAACAATTATGAATCTCATTAAGGTCTGTAAAAGATAAGAACATGCCATCAACTTCTTATTGATGGATGAAGTCTGAGAATCAATAGGCTTGAAACAACATTAGAAGAAACTTAAACATTCTATGCTCAGAGACAATTAAAGTAGAACACAAATAACAACAGCGGCAAAAGCCAAAAAGACAAATCTAATGAAAGTCAAAAAACTATGAAACAAAAATATATCACTGGTATATGCATTTTTGAAACATCAGAAGCTGGGCAGTGGTGGTACACACCTTTAATCCCAGCACTCCGACTTTGAGGCCAGTCTGGTCTACAGAGTGAGTTCCAGGACAGCCAGGGCTACATAGAGAAACCCTGTGTCAGGAAAAAAAAAAAAAAAAAAAAGATAAAGAAAAGAAAAAGAAAGAAACAACAAAAGAAAGCTTAATCCAAGGTGGTGTTTGAAATTATGTTAATTGTATAACTTCTAAAATAAATGACAGACAGATAATTTTGGGCAAACTAAGAAAACAAAACAAAATGATGATGGTAAAGCCACATGCATGTATTTATGTCAGCTTGCTATCACTATAGCAGCATCTGAAAGAAAAAGAACAGATTAGTTTCACATGGATGACTTAGTGTCCTATTGTTATGAAGAGACACCAAGACCATGGTAACTTTTACGAAGGAAAGCATTTAATTGGGGCTGGCTTACAGTTCAGAGGTTTAGTCCATTGTTATCAGGGGGAACCATGGTGACATTAAGGCAGATATGGTACTGGATTGTTGCTGAGACTTCTGCATCTGGCTCTACAGGCAGCAGGCAGAGACACCAGGCCTGGCTGAAGCATTTAAAACCCCAGACCTACACCCAGTGACATACTGCCTCCAACAAGGCCACACCTATTCCAACAAAAACCACACCTTCTAACCCCTGTCAAGTAGTACCTCTCAGTAATGACCAAGTGTTCAAATCATGGATATATTTTTAGCAGAATTATTTAGGAGTGAAAAAAGTATGTGTGTGTGGGGGGGGTAGTTAAATTATAGTAACCTAGGTTCCCCTTATTAGCATTTCTTCTAGGCTCCTCCCAACAGTAACCTAGCAACAGCCAGGTAGGTAAAAGCTTGGATTGCTATAAAAAGATTGTGTGCCCTCCCCCTCCCTCTCCCTCACCCCTCCCCCTCCCCTCTCCTCTCTCTCTATGGATTATCACTGGCCTCTCTCTCTTCTCCCATCTCCCTACTTGTTCCCAGTTGGCCTCTTCCTTTCTTTCTCTCACCTTTTGCTTTCTGTCCCTCTCTATCCCATTTCTTTCCACACGCTCCCTTCTCACACCCCAAATACATTTCATTTTATACTAGACCCACTCCTGCTGCAACATGCCTTCACTTTTCAAAACATAACACCACCATCCCTTTCAGAATTTTAAAATTGAAATTGAAAACTAATTATTACACAATCTAGAACTAATTATAGCACAATCATGGGGATGAAAGGATTAAGAATTTCTTTCCTGTTGTCTATTATCTAAGTCTTTTGATGTGAAAACCACTCCTTTTAAATGGAAGTGTGAATTTATTCTAAATCATTGGTTGCTTTTTACTATCTTTGCAAACATATTTCTGTATTTTTTAGAATCTGAGTGTAAACATTTTATCTCATTAGAATTGTCTAGGAAATGATTGCACAGGTGTGTGTAATTTAGATCTTCCGTTAATAAGACAGTAATATTTCCATGATAAATTTTTTCTTAAGTTAAATTAAGTTGATTTACTTTTACTTTACCTGATGTAGCACTGTGTAATCAATACAACTACACTATGATCTTCAATGGAGGCCTTTTTTTACTCTTAGGTTTTACAAAACAATGTCTATTTTCCATTATTTGGAAGTAGGCCCAATATTTCTAACGATACACATAGATGTATCTATGCCTGAGAATTTAGTGAAATTCCTTATAGGTTCACGGACCAATACTGGTTATTATTGAATTCTTGATGAAATGTTATGATAGTTGCCAAGTCTCCATTTCAACCCTGAACAAAATTATCTCCCTCTATCTCTCATTACTGAGACAGAAAATAATGGTACATTCTCTTGCATTGTTCTCAAGCCTTGCGCCTTCTAATGCCAAGTTTGGACAGAATAGAAACAATATGACTGATTTAAAACTGGGGATGTTCTGGGCAAAAATATTTGTGACATCAGTAACTGGTGCTCCTCAGAACAGAGCAGTACCATGTGATCTCTCAATTTCTTCATCTGACAAAGATAGAAATCATGTCCATTCAGGGTGATTCACAGAGAAAAGAAAGTGTGATTATTAGTTTTGGGATTTGTTGTTTTGTTTTGTTTTGATTTTGTGAGTTTGATGCAAGTTAAAATCATCTAGAAGGAGAGAAATCCAATTGGGAAAATGTCTCTATCAAAACAGCCTGTAGGTAAGTCTGTGGTGGGACTCAGGTGGCTGAGGCTAGGAGAGGGTTGCTATCCTTGGGCAGGTAGTCCTGGGTTTTAGAAAAAAACAAAACAAAACAAAACAACAACAACAACAACAACAAAAGCTGAATTAAGCTATTTACATCTTGGAGCAGATGGTCTTTGTTTATATAAAATGTTGAAAGAGAAATGGCTAACAAACCAATAAATAGTTTTCCCCCTGAAGTTCCTGCTTCCAAATTCCTATTTTGACCTGCTGTTCTTACTTCCCTCAGAGAAGAAGTGTTACCTGAGAATTGTAACAAAATACCAACAACAAAAACAAACAAAACATTATTTTTGTAATAGCTGGGACAACAGAGAGAAATATAGGATAAGAAGTATTGTTCTTAAGTGTCTGACATTCTAGATACTCACAGTGTGAATATCTAGTTCTCTAATGTGACCTACCGTCTATCATGAGTAAACTCTGTGTGCTCCTTGGGTTAGTGGTTGTTTCCTATAGTAAGACATAGAGAACAGTTCTAAATATTTCTTGCAATGTCTAGCTCAGTTCTGAACATGTGGGTGCTTCTGTATAATAAATGTGTTTGTATGGATATATTGAATGTATGGTGTACATTATGTAGAAGAGGTACTAAATTAGAAGATAGTATAATCATATTTTTCCTTTTCATAATATTATTTTTCACAAATGTTTTACATTTTTCATACTTTTCCACAATAAGTTTTCTTTGTTGTTTTTAAATAAATCCTTGCTTTATTTTTAAGTTTTATTCATTTTATTTTACATTCAATATATTTTGACCATATTCACCATCCTTATTAATTCTTCTCACACTCACCATTATCTTCCAACCTACTTATCCATCAAATTTCCTGTTCTTTTCTGTTGTTATTGTTGTCCCAATTTGTGCTGCACAAATACTCCTGTGTATGGGGCCTGGCCACAAATGGGGTCAAATTATAAGGTAGTATACCCTTAAGCAATATCAAGTTTCTTTATCAGCAACTATCAATTACCAGAAGCTAGTATTGATAAATATATGGCTGCTTCCCCTAGCACACATACAGGATTTGGTTTGGCTTGAGTTTGTGTGAATCTTGTGTACACTGGAATCAATAGTGGTCCAAAATATAGGTTCTATTTCACTGAGTGAGTCTTTTATTAAATCAAGTTATAGTGGTTTACTTTTCTGTTACTAATTCTATGATTATACATGTGGGATATATTGACAAGACAGTCATTATAGTAGCTAGTAAGGCTCACAGGAACGTAAAGGGAAACTCCTATTCAATAAGAGTATAAAATGCTGCAACCACAATGGGTACCAGTATGGATGCTTCTTAAAATGCTAGAAGTGTATCTCCTAAATGATATAGCTATAAAATCCTTGGGCATATCCCCAAAAGACTCTATTTCTTACTGTGAAGACATTTGACCATTCATGCCAATATTCACAATAAGTAAGAAATAGAAATTGTTTAGATGTCACTCAGCTGATGAATAAATAATGAATATATGACCTATTTGATCATTGAAACTATATACATATCAGCACCAAACAATTTAGTGTTTACTCTGGTTTGCAGAGTAATACCTGGATAACAGCATAGAGAATACTACTGGTGTTATGATTATATTCAATACAATATATATTTTTATAACAATCATAAAAATGATGGACATGTTATTAAATGAACATAAAAAGATAAAGTCTTTTTTTGTTTGTTTGATTGTTTGTTTTTTAGTAGAACTTAAAATCCAGGCTTTTACTGTGGTACAAACCCAAAATAAGAACAATTTTTAGACATTTGAGTTTATTGTAATAAGGCTGTACTTCACATCATCAAAGGATTTTACCTCCATAGTAGCTATTCTAAGAGTTGACAGTTCTGCTGCAGCAAGGAATGAATTGTAGGCATGATTATTTGGATAGAGATTTCCTGCTATGGTCAAAGCTATTGGACTTGAATGATTGTCATCATTCTCAGACCACAGGGAACAGTTTACATTCATTTAAGAAATGGTGTGTGTGTTAAGATGGTCTATCCATGGAGTCATTCATCAATTGTTTCAATGAACAGTGTTTCTGCTTGGAGGGTGACACAGACATTAGGTGAGGGTAAGATTCTGGTTCATTGGCTATGATGGTTTTTAAAAGCATTGATCTCAGAAAAATAGTAAGTTATAAGGTCATCTTCTTTAAAATTTATACAATAATTATAAATATCAAGCAAAGCATTCGGTCTCACTCTTTCTTGTTCTCTTATAAGTCACCTCCCAAATTAATTGTCTACGTTTCTTTTGGCTGTATAAATAAATTTGAAATATGTAAGCTGTTCTGAAAACCATAGTATAGTGTAAAAACATCAGCTAAACAAACCTCCTAATACAGAGGCTGAGATAAGAGAAGCATGATTTCAAGACCATCATATACAGTCTCATGTACAGTCAAGCAGAAAGTAAATATGGATTGTACAATATTGTACCTATTTTTTCAATTACACACACACACACAAACACACACACACACACACACACACACACACACACATATATATATATATATATATATATATATATATATATATATACATATATATATATATACACATACACACACATACATATACACAAGAATAAGAACCTATTACAGAAATACAATACTTAACAGAGGAATGGTGCTGTTTTACCCACTAATTAAAAGCAGAAAGAATTTTAACAGCTTTACTGATATTTAGATCTAAAGTGTAATCATTGAGATAGAATGATGTTATTATATAGCAAGTCATCATTCCTGGCAGAATGAGTCCTGCACTATATATATATATATATATATATATATATATATATATATATATATATATATATATATATGGAGAGAGAGAGAGAGAGAGAGAGAGAGAGAGAGAGAGAGAGACTTGCAAAAATCACTGAAAAAGGAGCTACAAAACATTTAGCAAATATCTCTTGTCAGAACAAATGCTGGGATAATGCAATGCTTAAAGGCCCAATTCCCTAGGTAGACCAGTGTCTTCTGCCAACATTATAAACTTTAGCAACACTTAGATGCTATAAGTGATATAATGAACAGTATAAATTTGACTGTGAAGATATTAGAGATTCATTAGGTATTAAGATGAAGACCATTCCATTTGGACTTTTCATAATACATTGAATATTGAATATTTCATAATATTTCATAATACATTGAATATTCCTGTTGTCTTGAAACTAAGCTAGGGCTTATTTTAGCTGGTGTGCATGTTTTTCATGGTCATTGTTGCTCTGCCTTCAGATCTCAGCTAGAAGGTGAAGCCAGATGGTCAGTGACTCACAGGAGGACAAGGAAAGAAAAGGATACATTGCATACAAGACTACCATTGACCAAGGCAGACAAAAGTACAGCTGTGTAAAACTCCCCAAAGCAAACAATCCCCCACCTTATTTCTAGTTCAGTTCAACTAATGGACACTCTCAAGTCACCCTAGACATCGTGTTTATTTTCCTGATGATTTCCCTGTAATCTGTTTCAGATTTTCTTTGCTTACAAAAATACCATTTTCCTCAAGATTAGAGACCACCAAGGAACTACATGTGCAAACATTAAAATTATCATTTCTATACCCTGAATTCAGAACTTTCTTCAATTTATTGCTATTTCAACATAAGATCAAGCAATATACAAGACACACCCAACTACAAAATATGACCAAAGTACAGTTAAATCTAGTATGCAGAGCTTTGTACACAAATTACTAAATTACAAAATTAATGGTGCAGTGTTAGAATATGTCCACATTTTAGAGAGTCACAATATTTGTGAATTTATATACAACCTAGGATTTTAAGTGATCTTTTCCTGACATGTATCAATTTTTATGACACAGATAAAAATGGAGAGGCTGATAAAATTTTATGGATTTTGGAACTGGTGAATGGTTGCTTATGTCTTGGGTAAGTGGTATGCTGGTAGTTCTCTAAGAATATTTTTAATGTTAGTTTCCCTTTTCTAGGTCCTTTAAAAAGGAAAACACCCCTTCTCATTACTTAGTTTTCATAAGGGAAAGAGATAATTGATTCACAGTTTTTTAATGAATCATGGGTCATCAGAAAGAATTAAAGATAGACGGATACATAGATACATAGATACATAGAAAACAGATAAGTGATAAATGATAGAAGATAGAAAGATAGGTGATAGAGATAAGTAAGTAGCATCACTTCTCTGCTTCCACTGCACCAGGCAACTCCATCTGCATCTCTGTCCCACCTTAATTCCATGCCACCCTGCACTGAGTGGGGTCGGGATGGGCCAACAAGAAGGCAACTCACCAGTGAGGAGTGTGGCACGGTCCTCACTCAGGCTGTGCTTCGGGAAAGCATATCTCCCAAGTGTTACAACTCTTAGAACAAAAGGCTCAGTTCATGGAGTAGTTCTCTCACCCCAATCCTTCTGGATAGGATTCTTATAGACAGATTTGGGATGGGTAAGGGTCTGACAACAGGTACTTCTCATTGGTTTGGTCTGAGAGCTTTGGGGAAACCTTATTTGCACATGGGAGGGCTTGGTGCTGCTCTTTAGTAACTGATGACAACTTAGGAGGGCTCTCTGTGAGGGCAGTGGAAGCCTGAAACTATCAGACAGGAGCCAGGTGCTCAGGAGGCATGGCTGAACTCCTGCCAACCCATGCAAGTGGAAATCACCAATGCTAGGGCTCCGGAGTTTCAAATATTTACTTGACTGGGGACCAGGCTGTCTGTGCACAGCCCACCTCCTCACAGCTATATACATACATACATGCATACATACATGTCATAAAAAGAAAGGATGAGATTCATTATTAGAATTAGCTCAGGCAAAATGAACCCATGATAAAAAAAAAAATGGCATTTTCTTTATGTAAGCTGGGCAAGCAAAAGCATTTAGTGGTTTAGTTCAGTTTCATGTTGAAGATGTCAAAATCAAAACCATAGCCTAGATGCTTTCTATCCTATAGTCCAAATAAAGAATCATATGAAAAAAAATATATTGTGTGTGTGAGAAAGACTCATTTTTTTAAATTAATTTATTTTTTACATTCCATATTCCATTCCTCGCCACCCCCATCCCCCCTCTGATTGCACCACATACTATACCTTCTCCCCAACTCCTCTATCTCCACGTGGATGCCCCCAACCCCCATCCCACCTTACCTCTAAACTCTCTGGGGCCTCCAGTCTCTTGAGGGTTAGGTGCATCATCTCTGAATGAACACAGACCCAGAAGTCCTCTACTCTATGTGTGTTGGGGGTCTCATATCAACTGGTGTATGCTGTCTGTTTGGTGGTCCAGTGTTTGAGAGATCTCAGGGATCCAGATTAATTGAGAATGCTGGTCCTCCTACAGGATCGACCTTCTCCTCATCTTTAGGCCTGCCCGGTCTCAACAACAGGGGTCTGCTGCTTTTGTCCATTCGTTGGGTGCAAACATCTGCATCTGATTCTTTCAGCTGCTTGTTGGGTCTTTTGGAAGTACTCATGATAGGTTCCTTTTTTTGAGTGCTCCATGGCCTTAGTAACAGTGTCAGGCCTTGGGAACCTCCCCTTGAGCTGAATCCCACTTTGGTCCTGATGCTGGACCTTATTTTCCTCAGGCATTTCCATCCAGGTAATTCTTTCAGAAAGGAACAATTATCGGTCAGAGATGTGACTGTGGGATGGCAACCCAATCCCTGACTTCATGCCCTATCTTCCTGCTGGATCTGGGTTCTATAAGTTCCCTCTCCCTACTGTTGGGTATTTCTTCTAAGGTCCCTCCATTTGATTCCTGAGAGTATCTTACCTCCCATGTCTCTGTGTATTCTGGAGGGTCCCACCCAACCTCCTATTTCTGGAGGTTGCCTGTTTCCATTCTTTTTGAAGCCCTCAGGGCTTTAGTCCTTTTCCCTCACCCAATACCAAATTAGCCTCCCCCCATCCATTTTCACTCCCATGTCTCTCCCTCCTTCCCCACTTGTGATTACTTTCTTCTCTCTCCCAAGTGGGACTGAGCCATCCTCACGTGGGCACTTCAGCTTGTTGAGTTTTTTTTTAAGTTCTGTGGACTGTATCTTAGGTATTCTGTGCTTGTTTTTTTTGGCATATATCCACTTATTTGTGAGTACATACCATGCACATCATTTTGAGTCTGAGTTATCTCATTCAGGATGATATTTTCTAGTTCCATCCATTTGCCGGCAAAACTCAGGATATCCTAGTTCTTAATAGCTGAGTAGTATTCCATTGTGAAAATGAACCACATTTTCTGTATTTATTCTTCTGTTGTGGAACATCTAAGTTGTTTCCAGCTTCTGGCTATCACAAATAAGGTTGCTATTAACATAGTGGAACACGTGCCCCAGTGGCACAGTGGGGTATCTTTGGGGTATATTCCTAAGAGTGGTATAGCTGGATCTTCAGGTAGATCTATTTCCAATTTTCTGAGGGACCTCCAGATTGTTTTCCAGAGTGGATGCACCAGTTTGAAATCCCACCAGCAATGGACAATTGTTTCTCTTTCTCCACATCCTCTCCAACATGTGTTATCACCTAAGGATTTGAATTCTTTTCCATTCTGATTGGTGTAAAGTGGAATCTCAGGGTACTTTTGATTTGCATTTCTCTTATCACTAAGGACTTTGAACATTTCTTTAGGTGCTTCTCAGCCACTTGAGATTCCTCGGTTATGAATTCTCGATTTAGTTGTATACCCCGTTTTTTGATTGTATTTTTTAAATTTTTTTATTAACTTCTAGAGTTCTTTATATATTTTGGATATTAGACTTGCACCATTAGACCTTAAAGGACGAGGTGCAGGCCCATGCATGCCCCTCACTTGCTGCTCATGTGTAATTTGCTTAGTTGATTCAATGGGCCTTTTTTTCATGGTATCTTCTATCCCCAATGCCTTTACCAAAAGAGAAATATGAACATCAACCTAACCACAAAAACCTTGACCTACAATTTGTCCTGTCTATAAAATATACTAAAATTTCTACCTTCCTGCCCCTACCCCAAGACTACGATGTATCCTTTTATAGGTACATCATATTTAGACTCTATAAATAATATCTGGCTATGGATCTTTGCAATTTTCACCATCCTCTGCTGGAGGAAGCCTCTGTAATTATGGCTGGATAAGGCACTGATCTATTAATATAGAAGAATTTTATTAGGGATCATATATTAAGTATACGCACACCCAAACCCGTATGAGCATGGCTTGGTTTTATACTATGTCTCTGCTCTAGCTAGTTCCTGGTTCTTGCTTACCCAAGCAGTGTCAGGTATGGGTTATTCTCATGTAAGTCAAATCAGAAAGCAGTTGGCTATTCCCACAAGGTCTGTGCCACCACGGCCCTAGCATATTCTATAGGCAAGACAGATTGTAAGTCAAAGTTTTTGTGGCTAGATTTATGTTCATATTTCTCTTTTGGTAGTTTTCACAGTACCAGACCAGACCTTTCAAAAGGACCATAATATAATGGTGAAGGCTGCATGTAGGAACCAGCTTGACTTCTTGGTGTCCAATGACTTGTGTGAATGTTATCCTCTGGAAAGTGCCACCATTGTCCAGCATTGTACCTATAATATATAGATCAATTAACTTTCTAAATGTGACCAAAGTATCTGAGTCATCACTGCAAAGTGTGAGATAAATTTTATGATAAAATTCACTCATGAATTCCTTACTTTCTTAGAATTAATGTTAAGTTCATACATGATATTGAGAAACATAAGAAACTATATAATCTTAAGAATTTCTGTAGTTACATTTCAGGAGAAATACTTTGGACAATGGACTGGTAGGTAGCATTTTATCTGAATAAGTATCTGTGATTCTGATGGTGAAATGTTTTTCTGCCCGTGTCTATTTGACATCATATGCATGTATTATATGCTATAATATGAATGTTAACACAAAATTATGTTCTTATTAAGTGACATTGTCCAATAAAATTTAGTAACTAAGATGAGGAAAGCACAACTCTTCTAGACCCTTCTCATCACAATCAATTCAATATTCCAAGTACCTTTGTTCCTGTGGAGAGTAAACATACAGTTAGATACTTAATTTCTTTTCTAGCACATCATTAAATGACCATTCTCAGACAAATGTTATTGTAGTATATTTGCATGATCACAGAAGATCAACATCTTTAAAACTACATGGGCTTATTACTATTTGTGTATAATGTTTTGGTCTTATCAATTATAATGGCTTCTGACAAAATACTCCATGAAATTCAATTATTAGCCTAAATGTTGGGGGTGATACCTATGTTTAGAGATTTTTGTATATATAAAGAAAGCCATCTGATATCAAAAACTTCTGAGAGAAGAATAGACACTAAAGAGTCTATAAGAAGAGCAATGTGTAGCACAGGACGTATTTGAATCTTTCTGTTTCTAGTGTTTAATTTAATCAGTCCAGGTCAAGTTGACCCAGTTTGATAAAAGGGGAAAAAAATGAGTGTCAGTACTGAGAACTACAGTTCCATAATATTCTTCAAAACAGATTTATGATATAACAGACATTATCAGGGTTGGAAATTTAGAAATGATTTACTAAAAATATATATGTAGTCTCAAATACACTTACCAATAGAAATAGTCTTATTGATGCTCTCCTTGGGTTTCTTCTGAGTTTTATGCATCTCCAATGGGCATTGCTTTTTCTTCAATGGTATAGGAAATGTACAAACTTACCTCCTCAAAGTAGACTAAAGACACTCCAATTAGTACTCACTTTACTTAACACTGAATTCTGCAAGAAGTAACATCTGTGAAAGAGTTGTCCAGTTGCACCACAATAATGTCAAGAGACAATATATGACTCGTCTTCTCAATGATTTGGGTGGTCAAGTTATTCAAACAATTTGCTAAAAAACACTCCAAAGGGAGCTAATTTTACATGCTTAGAAGAATAACACACATAAGATTCTGCAAATATGGCAAATAATGATACAATGCCGTCATGCTGCTTCGTGAGATGGGTTTCTTCTTGAAATCAATTTCTATCCTTATGACATCAGGAAAGTAACTGAATGAATGACCTCAATCCCAACCTTGCAAATTTGAATCACCCAAAACTCTAAATGTGCACCTTGGACACACTTTCATTCCAAATTCTGATATTGAATAAAAGTGGATAAAAAGACATTTTGGAACAAAGATCACATCTTGTACTTGAAAATTCCCATCAAATATTTTCTAAAGATTCAGATTTATTTGCTTCCTGCCAGCACATTGTGTAATGAAACACTCACTCCTTCCAATCACAACTTTGTCATGTGCTTCTGTGGTAAGTGAGGGATGACCAAGCAGAATTAAAACTTTCAATTTTGTCAGTTAAGGCTGAGTGGATTAAAATAAATAGGAGATGAGAAGACAGAGAAAAGAAGAAAAAGAGAGAGAGAGAAAAAAAGAAACTTGATAAGCAGTTCCCAGCAAGATTATTCCCTTCTAGAAGTCTACTGACAACCTGAAGACCCTTGTTTCATCTCCAAAATTCACACGATATCCAATACTAGACTTTTTTTTATATATACAAAAGAAATTCAACCCTTTTGGGTTTATGCCCTGCATTATACCCACATCTTAGCGCGCTTTATTTTCAGTGTCTAGAAAAAGAATAGGAGTGAGATAAATCATGAACCTGCACACTGTATTTCATTGATATCTTGCTTCAGAAATGCATATACTACTTTGAGGAAGACATGTCAGAACCATAATTTTTTCCTGTTAAAAGTAAATAAAATCATCTCAAAAAGAAGCAGTTAGTACGAAGTTCAGTTATTTGAAAAAAAAGTGTACTGAGTCTATCAGAAAGCAAACTATCAAAAGTAGTATAAATAGATAACATTAGAGCTATTCCTCTTCTCAGGGTAATGAGAGTTATATAGATTCAGGGGAAAGATAGAGTGAATATCTAGCCACAGTCCTGCTCTAAGATAGAAGACAATTCAACAGTAACTTTCAGAGAAGATATGGGATGTCAATGTCCCAAGTGAAGTTCTTCCTCCAGTGTTTTGAATTCAACAGAAGAGAACAAGATGGTCCATGAATGAATCCCTCCACCACAGAGTACAGAGTAGGTTTTTAAAAGGAAAAGAAGTCATTAGGGTAAATAAGAATTAACAGTCAGCAAACATTATCAGTCAAAACAAGTTAGCCCAGAGTCTTTCAGCTGGAAATAAAAAAAAAAAAAAAAAAAAAAAAAAAAAAAAAAAAAAAAAAAAAAAAAAAAAAAAAAAAAAAAAAAAAAAAAAAAAAAAAAAAAAAAAAAAAAAAAAAAAAAAAAAAAAAAAAAAAAAAAAACCACTTGATATATAAGTGAACTGAAAAAGAATTCAATATGCACAAGGAGCCTGAGACTTCATCTTTCCACAGTGGAAAGTAAGCTTGAGCTACACAGGAGTCCAAAAGTCCAATACCTGGTTAGTTCCACCCTCAAAACTAGCGTTGTTCATTCTCCATGGTAAATAAATAGTGTGTGTTCAGCAGCACCAAGATATAATCAAAATACCCTCATCCTGATACAGTACCCTGATGGATCAGGTAGAGATTTTTCTTCAAGGTGAATTTTTATCTGATTTTTGTGTGTGTGTGTGAATTGGTTTTCAGTCCTCAGCAAAATTATTGTCAGTAAGCAGATATTGGTAACAAAGTTAAACTTTTCTGGAAAATTTGTCAAAGTTTATATGAATAAAATACAACATACAAACTCAATGTTATACTTTTTATTGTTCTTAACAAAACTCAATAATAAAATAATACTTATTTTAAATGTATATCTCAGAAGAAAGTTAATAAAGCAAATTTAGAATAGCTAAGAAGCCTTCTATTAAAAAGATTTAAAATTACAATACACCTAGACTGGCCAGCATTTTTGGTTTTAATAGTTATTACTCAATATTACTACTAATGATTCACTCAAATTAATATATGTGAATTGACTATAGGTTGTAAGCACTGTCCAAGGCATTGGTAGTGGCATTGTATATTCTTGTAAGGAAGAGAAAACTGAGACAGGAAAAAAAAAAAAAAAAAAAAAAAAAAAAAAAAAAAAAAAAAAAAAAAAAAAAAAGATTTCCACATGACAGAAATGGCAAGGCAAACAGAAGACAAGGTTAGTAAAGATAAGCTTGAGAGACATGGTTGTCTGATGGCAAAGCCAGATTAGAGTGCAATTTGAGGTTTGTGAAAAAAAAAATAGCTGTACAGAGATATGACCTGTAAATTCCTGAGCAGGTTGATAATGTTGTCAGATACACACAACCAAGAACCCTCTGCCACACACAAGTGTGCATGTGTACTCAAATGTTTGATGCATATATCTATATCTACATCTACATCTATTGCTGCATCTAGGTGTTTATGTTTATATGCATGTATATGTATCTATATGTTTTGTATGTATACATTTATATATACATGTATTTGTATGTATATATATTTGTGTATGTATGTGCTATATACACATATGATTTTATTAATTTTATTAGCCTAACCATCATCAATTGTAGAGCAGAGATGAAAATAACATAATGCAGGATGATAATAGCAGTGTGATTTAATGTCTGTTAGAGGATAAGGACAATACATACAAATTCCTAGCCTTATGAATACCATCAATTCAAGTGCTGATCATTGCTATTTAATTATCACAGGATTATATTTGTATACGATGCACTAGGATCACACTGACTTCTAAATACTCACTCTCATTCTCCCTCAGACCATCGAATCCCTCTGTCTAGTCCCAACAAGTTCCCTCCTTCTATTCCTTCCTTTCTAATTTCCTCTTTCCTTTTCTTACCATTTTTGTTGTAGGTGTGTTTTTCTCTTGCAGGTTTTGTGCAGCCTCCTGTGTTTTGGTGAATACCATGTCACATCCAGAAGAGAACAGCCCACCAGACTCTTCCCAATGCTTTGCCCTCATTGTCTTTGAAACCTTATTTCAGAAATGGAATTTCTGGTACATTATGAGAGATGTTTTCAATATTGACTAACAAGAATCACAAAGTTAAGAAAAATCGCAGCCTATTTTCATTACTAATTATAAATGTCTTTGGAAAATATTTTCAGTCAAGCTCATTTTCTTCCCACAGTCATGTCTGGATCCACTCTTCTGATTTTGAAACAGCGCATGTTTTTTCCTGCCACTAGTCCAAGTATATGGGTATCTGTTCTTCATCTTCTAGATATAAACACTATGGTGACTTTATTGCCAACTTACAAAAACAAATATGACTGTCTACACAACTATAGGACAATGGAGAAATACATCTGCTGAAGATCCATGAGTACTCCCAGAATCTGGAGTTATACAAATTGTTTATAAATTACTGATTGGATGTACACCTGTCATCTATTCTTTTTTATTCTAAGTCCTTTAGAGAGGAAAATCAACTGCATATGTGCACCTGATTATAAATGCTTAGTAAAAACATTGTGTGAAGTTAGAATAAACAATATAGATGATTCTACATTGAACCTTGGCACTTACCCTGAACTGAATGTTTACATACTCCAAAAGCCACAGGTTGAAGACCTAACCTTCAGTGCAGCTATGAAGGAGATGAGGTTTGTAAAGGAATAATTAAGAATGAATGAAGTCAAATGTGTTTGATAGTTTAGTGTCAGCTTTGGACAGGCCTCCTGAAAGCTTGTTGTCTTTCTTCTGTATGAAGAGGTCATGTGAGCATCAAGCAAGAAGACAGCCATCTGCAATCGATAAAGTAAGTTCTAAATTTCTAGTGGCACTTTCTTCCCTAAATTCCATTGTCTGTAGCAGTATGAATATAAAAGTCTGTTGCTTAGGAGAGCCTATTTCATTTAGCTAATTCTTAATAAGCAAATCAATTCATCTAGTGATATACAGACTTTTGACATCTTGTACTAGTCAAGCAAAACTAGAAAATGGTCAAGGTCACCCTCTTAGTTAGAGCCAAATCTAACAATTGAAGCAGAAATTACATGACTTCAAGCCTGTATTTAGCCCTGTGGAAAATACTATTTCATCTTCATAATGGCCTCTCACAGTATTATCATCATGTTAAACTTAGTAAAACAGAAATCCTATACTGAGATTGATTCTGCAAAATGAAATTTGTCCCTCATTATAAATGTGTATTATGTTACTAAAATGATCACATACTCATTTTAATCTCATTTTACAAAAAAAGGGGGGGTATACGTGTCTAGATGACTCATTTTGAGCCCTGAATTTTCATCTGTGATTAATCACCCCTACTCTGGAAAATGTCTGCCTGAGCTTTCTGCTATGGAGCAAGACTCACAATTCAGCATCCTATGGCTCTACAAGATGCACTGTCAGTGCGTGGACATGGGGTGGGAAACTGGACTGCAGAGATGGAAAGGGAGTTGGCCAGGTTCCTTTCTGTGAAGGATAGGTGCTGGAGAAGTTCCAGGAGAAGGGAACAAAGAAAATCTCACCAAGGAAATAATGTGCAAGCCAAGTTCTGCTGCCTCAAAACAAAGGAAACCAGCTTATCATGAGTCATGTTCTGAGGCTGAAAGTAATTCAACTTCTCCAGATCACAGGGAGGAGCATTAACAGCATATGCTTGGGAGAACTAAGGTCTCTTGGGAGAAAGCGCAAGGTCAATATTTTTGAACACTAGACATAAAACATGTGTTTTATTACAAGACATTGCCGAATAAGTCAAGCTTACCCTCTTTGCTTTCACATTCTTACACACACACAAAATAATATATTAGGAAAAAATACAGAAACTTCTAAAACTATAACATTTTATGAGTTTTAGATTTATAAACCATTACTCCATCCTAAAAACAGAGACAATCATCACACCTGTGTAATTTGGGAATATAACAAATCTGTTCTACCCAAAGCGTTGTGAACATTCTGAAATTATATTCTACTCATAACATGACAAAGACACTGGTAGAGGCCTTATAATAACAAACTTTGATTAGATAAAAGTCAGTCCATTCTTAGAAAGAGCAGTTTTTTTTTTAATCCTATAAATGTACAAAATAATATATACATTCATTATGAAGTGTTAAGAGTATTTGGGTCTGCAAGATTCCCTATGTATTCACATATTTGAATATATGGGTCATAGTTTTTCCCTGCTTGGGAAAGTCATAGGACACTGTGGACAGGGCTCCTCTCTGGAAGACATAGATTCATAGGAGACTCTTGGCTCCCTGCCACAAGACCACTTGTGGCATGTACCTCATGAAGGAATGAGAAGCCCTCGAACCATGCATTAGGAACCATCCTTTTCCCCTTACGTTTTTCTGTTTCACATTCTATTCCAGAATGAGATTAGTAATTGATAAAATAAAGTTATATGATGTAATGCACTTGACACAACATTGGTGCTGAATAACCAATAGCTCTTCACAAATATTTTCTCAATTTTTACTAAAATATTCATCTTAAAAGGGAAGAATTGTTATTAAATGAGGAATGAGCCTGCAATAAATATGGAGTCACTGCTATAGAAAATAGTGAAGAGAGAACTTAGAAAATAAATTTTAGATTTAAGAGGCCATTAAGGAGTCTCATGTTTCCTTGGTGTCTGGGATCCTCCAGTGGCTATACTAGTTCCTCATCTCCCCACCCCCTACATATTTTTGTTCGATTTCCTGACATTCTGTACCTCTCCTAGGACCCAATGAGGATGACTTAACTGAAATGAGCAGAGAAGGAGGAGATAGAACCTGTGGAGACCACTTCCAGTAGATAGGCATGATCCCTGGTCGAGGGATGGGTCCACCCACCCATCTCAAAGTTTTTAAACCAGCAATGCTCCCGTCCAAAGGTAGATCAGGGACAAAAAATGGAACAGAGATGGAAAGAAGGCCGAAGCAGGACCTCCCAAGGAACTGCCCCACCTGAGGATCCATCATGTCTGCAGAAACCAAGCCAGACACCTTTACTGTAGTCAAGAGGCACTTCCTGATAGGAACCTTGTGTGGCAGTTCCTTTGGAGGTCCACCTAGGCCAGGAACTGACCAATGCAGATGTAGATGCTTGGAACAAACCATCAAATTGAGGTCCGGAAACCTGGTGGGAGAGTTGGCAGAAGGACTGGAGGAGCAGAGGGGTTTTGCAACCCCATTGGAAGAACAACATAGGCTGGTCTGACCACACAGTTCTCCCAGAGACTAGATCACCAACCAAGGAGTGTACCTGGAAGGATCTATGGCTCCAGATACAAATGAAGCAGAGGATGGCCTTGCCTGACAGCAATTGGAGGGGCGGCCCCGGTCTCTGGGAGGCTTGATGTCTGGGTGTAGGGGGATCTTGGAACAGGAGGATGGGAAAGGATGGGTTGGTGGGAGAGCACTCTCATACAGACAAAAGGGAGGGGAGAGAGGGCAGATGTGGGATGTGGGGGAGTTGGTGGAGGGGCAATCAGGAAGTCGGATATCATTTGAGATGTAAACAAATGGAACGGCTATTTATTTATTTATTTATTTATTTATTTAAATTTTATGGCTCAGCAGGTAAGAGCAGTGATTGCTCTTCCGTAGGTACTGAGTTCAAATTCCAGCAACCACATGGTGACTCATAACCATCCATAATGAGATCTGATGCCCTCTTCTGGAGTGTCTAAAGTCAGCTACAGTGTACTTATTTTTTTTCCAATTTTTTATTAGATGTTTTCTTTATTTACATTTCAAATGCTATCCCAAAAGTCCCCTACACCCTCCCCACCCCACGCCCTGCTCCCCTACCCACTCACTCCCACTTCTTGGCCCTGGCATTCCCCTGTACTGGGGCATATAAAGTTTGCAAGACCAAGGGGCCTCTCTTCCCAATGATGGCCAACTAGGCCATCTTCTGCTACATATGCAGCTAGAGACATGAGCTCTGGGGGTACTGGTTAGTTCATATTGTTGTTCCATCTATAGGGTTGCAGACCCCTTCAACTCCTTGGGTACTTTCTCTAACTCCTCCATTGGGAACCCCGTGTTCCATCCAATAGCTGACTGTGAGCATACACTTCTGTGTTTGCCAGGCACTGGCATAGCCTCGCACGAAACAGCTATATCAGGGCCCTTTCAACAAAATCTTGCTGGTGTATGCAATATTGTCTGTGTTTGGTGATGGATTATGGGATGGGTCCCCAGATGCAGCATTCATTGGTTGGCCCATCCTTTTGTTTCGGCTCCACAATTGATCTCTGTAACTCCTTCCATGTGTGTTTTGTTCCTAATTCTAAGAAGGGCGAAGTTTCTACACTTTGGTTTTCATTCTTCTTGAGTTTCATGTGTTTTGCAAATTGTATCTTGGGTATTCTAAGTTTCTGGGCTAATATCCACTTATCAGTGAGTACATGTTCTGTGAGTTCTTCTATGATTGGGTTACCTCACTCAGGGTGATACCCTCCAGATCCATCCATTTGCCTAGAAATTTCATAAATTCATTGTTTTTAGTAGCTGAGTAGTACTCCATTGTGTATATGTACGACATTTTCTGTATCCATTCCTCTGTTGAGGGACATCTGGGTTCATTCCAGCTTCTGGCTATTATAAATAAGGCTGCTATGAACATAGTAGAGCATGTGTCCTTATTACCAGTTAGAACATCTTCTGGATATATGCCCAGGAGAGGTATTGCTGGATCCTTCGGTAGTACTATGTCCAGTTTTCTGAGGAACCACCAGGCTGATTTCCAGAGTGGTTGTACCAGCTTCCAATCCCACCAACAATGGAGGAGTATTCCTCTTTCTCCACATCATTGCCAGCATCTGTTGTCACCTGAATTTTTGATCTTATCCATTCTAACTCAGGGTTGTTTTGATTTGCATTTCCCTGATGATTAAGGATGTTGAACATTTTTTAAGGTGCTTCTCAGCCAGTCTGTATGGTTAGTTTTTAGACTGATAAAGCTGTTCTAATGAGCATTGGGGGAGATATCAGTCCTGTCTCTGGCACATGACTAGAGAGAAAACAGCAGCTCTGTACAGTGTATGAAGAGGGCACTGCAGGATCAAATCATCTATTATGCCTCAGTTCCCATAATACATTTCAGTTATTTAAAGTGCCTAATTTATCATGGTTTGTCCTACTGGACTCAGTGATCAGAGGCAGAAACCATTAATGACTAATTGTTTTGTCTGGTTGTTTTGCTCTTCCTTGTCTTGATTTAATATAAGAATACAAAGATACGAGCAAATGCACAAATTAAAGTGCATTACTTGAAATAAGTAAGACAAACTACTGTATCACTTAAATCACTGGACAGGAAGTGAGCAGCATTGTCATGTGACCAGAGATCAGAGACTAAGAAAGACTGTATAATCCTAGTTTGTTTAATTATTCTGAGGAAGAAATAAAACTAGGGGCTGGAGAAATTATGTACTCCTTAAGAACATTTGCTGTTATTCCAGTAAACTGAAGTTGACCTTCCAATACCCACATCAAGTGGCTCAAGTCACTTTTAACTCCAGTTCCCTGGGGATCTGACACCCTGTTCTGATCTCTTGAGGCATTCCACTCATGTATACATACTTCCTTCACGGCACACATTTTCATATAACTAAAATGAAGATAAATGCTTGAAAGGGAATAATATCAGAGATTCATTTGAATAAACATTTTCTCTTATGCTTACATAACTCCTTCAAAGAAGTGTGAGAATGATTACAGTCATACCACATGACTGCATAATGCAGCTTAGTGAAAAGGGGTGTCTGCTTTCTAAAGAAGTTGCTTGTCGAAGTAATATTAAAGAAAACACCAAGCAAAATAATATATTCAACATTGTGTTTTGTTATGTATTTAGTGGTATTTAGTCTTCAATGTTTTAAAAAGTTGGAATGCTTTCATTGAGCTCTTTGTTTTGAAATTATTTGCATTAATTATACATAAAGGATCACTTCAATTTTAGATCTTGCTGATATTCATAGAAACTGCTCTGTAACTTGTATGTATTTATATGCATGTATGTATGTATGTATGTATGTATGTATGTATGTATGTACGTATGTATATAGCCATTTATGTGGTTTGGGGTATAAATGTATATGTCTATTTGACCATATTTGATTAAATCTTAATAAAACAAGTGTGTCATAGTAGATATCACTTTTGGTATAGAAACAACATTTTGAATCACTTTTTTCAGAATGTATATTTAATATTATAAAGTATTTTTGATAAAATGAACATGTCAGTCATTTTTCCAAAGCAAAAACTAAGAAGTACCTTCTCTGCCCCAGGTCTCTCCTCCTCTTTTTCCCTCCCTCCTGCCCTCTCTATTCTCCCTTTCCATCTTTAGGCCATTTTATCTTACATGGAAAATATGTCTTCATACGGAATTTGGACAGTCACACTGACACAATTCCACTTCCTTTAATTTAGTTTGAATCATGCCAAGATGTGGTTTCTTAGTCACTGCCATAGAGAATGGCAACCATTCCACTGCCCCCTTACTATTTCACTGGCTACAATTCTGGATTAGCCATGCAAGTATCTATTAACATTTTACCAAGGGGAGACACACCAGGCTTGTTCTTCTCATTATAGTATGCTTATAAGAAAACCAGCCATTAACCAAAGGCCACTTGCATGCCTCAATCGTTTTCAATGTGTAGAAAATGTGTATTATGGTTTCACAAAGTACAAACACTTTAAAAGTACATCTGCAAAAACATGCTATTACTTTCAACTAGAACACTGAATTGTGGCTCCTGTCTCTCTTACAAGGCTGTGAAATCTTCCAATGTTTGTGTCTAAATCACTTTGTAAGTTTACTAGTATGGAACAATATTAAAAAGTAATAGTTGGCAAAGTCTTTTCAGTAGAATGGCCTTCTGTCTATGGTGAGAACCTGAAACATTCTCTAAGGGGGATTGCATTTGAACGGTTTATCTCAGCCCCTTGTACTATTTCAAAGGAAGTAAAACCTTTCGGAAGTGGAGTTTAGCTAGCATAACTAGATTAGGAGGGGGTCGTGTTTTGAATAGGAAACGTCCCATACTGGGTTATATATTTGAATGCTAAATCCCATTTGATGACATATTTAGGGAGTTAGAAACTTTTAACTAGTGCAGGCTTACTGGTGGAACAACTTTCCTGTAGACGAATTTGGAACAATCCATCCTAGCCCCAGCCCACTTCCAGTTCATTCTTTCTGCTCTGTGATTGAAGTTGAAAGGCTGATCTTGTAACACTCTGCTCCATTTTCCTGATGCCATGTCACGGATGTCTCTGGCTGTGTATTTTGTTGTTATTATTCACTGTGTAAAGAGAACTTGCTTCTCCTTACTTCAGTAATAAAACAAATATTCTAAGATTTTAACACATGAATGAATGGGAAGCTTCCTCTTTTTGGTGGCCTCAGATCAGTCAGGCTTCACATCTCATCCTGGCCACTGTTACTATAACCAATTGCATGGGCAAATTTGCTCTTAGCATCAGTGCAATCTCATGGTACCTAGTCTATGCAAGGTAGGTCCTTTGAATCTATGCCAGATATTTGCCTAACACTGAATAGATGTATGCTAAAGTAGGTTTTGTATTTAAATATGCATTTTATTTGCATGACACAAGGTAAAGCAATAAATTAAACATTCCTGTTTCCTTTCTGTAGTAGTAGTTCTGAGATGTAACAGAAGGCATCTTAGAAATTCCCCTGGCTCAAGTATCTTGGTCCAAGACCCTTTTGCTAAGACATTTTTGGATCAACTTTCTGATATATCCTTTCTTCTCTAAGGCTCTCTCATCTCCCTAAAAATCACATTTCCAAATAAACCACTCACTTCACAGGATTTGTCTCAGAAAACACACACTAAGACATTGGATCTCCTTATTACTGAAGACATTCTTGTTCCGAATGTGTCTGTCAAATTTCACATGGCTCAATAAAATAAAGTAATTCAAGATTCAGACTAACACTATGAAGTAATCTCGGATATTAAAGGAAAATGTGACTTCATGTTACATTTGACATAAAATTATCCAGGAATTTTAATTTCAATGTAAAGATTGGAAAATTTTGTTACCTGCTGAGCTGAGCAGTAATACCATATGAATCCAAAAATTACTAACTAAAACAGTCAATATCCTAATTACACATTTTCTAAAACAAGATCTCCTCTTGAATTAACTCCATGTGTCTGAGAGGTACTGGGCTCATTTTTCTCTTTGTAGCCAACATTTATTTGTATCTTTGCTCTTTCTTTTGTTCTATAAAACTTTAAACAAAAGGAATTTGGACATAGGGTGGTGTCTATATTTGTTTATGTAACAACACAAGAAAAAAAAAAAAAAAAAAAAAAAAAAAACAGAGGATGTGGGTTAAATTTTCCCATAAAATTTACTCACAAATTTAGTTTAAAAAAAAAAAAAACAGTTCAAAAAAATGAATCCTTAGACAAAGCTATTTGAAGATTTTATGTAAAATCTGGAGTCTAGATTTATCAGAGATGCAACCATACACTGCCATTTTATACTAAAACAACAGTATTTACAGATTTAAGAAAATAAATTTTGCCTTATAAAATTATCCTTCTTTTTTCAGTATGAGAGAATAAGCTCTTCAAATTCAGAAGCCATCACCTGAGAGGACAGTTTGTATCCAGTCAACATCTGCACAACTAAACAGCTATTTCTGCTTTAAAGGTCATTGGACTTTATACACAGTTCCTCCTTTCCTGTTTTTTCTTGAATTTAAGTGTCTTATAATAAAAAATAGACAAATGTAGAGTGTCTCATAAGCACACCCAAAGATAATAAATGTCTAGATGTTTCAGGTCTCTACAGAAAAAAAAATTTCCATTAGAGAGAACCAGCACTGAGATAATAATTGCAACCAAATAGGTGTGTGGGCGCTCTGTAAACTTTACGTCTTTATATAAGTAGCTGTCATTACAAGCGACAAGTAATGTTTGAGCATTAGCATCTTGACAATAATAATTTGATTAATATATAAAATATCTATCTCTAGATTATCCACATAGAGAACACACATATATACACATATAAACCTAATCGCTCACAGATATATTGGCATATTGGCAGTTGGCAGTATGTATGCATATATATATATATATATATATATATATGAATATATTCACAGATAGATATTTTCACAGATAGGTTGGCAGGATAGTATGAGGAATCTCTTAACTCTTCTTCAAAAATAAGACTCAACATTCTTCATTCATGGCCCAGAGGAACATATGGTTATAAAGAATAAAAATTACTTCTAAACCAGGCAGTGGTGGTACAAGCCTTTCATCCTAGCACTTGGGAGGTAGAGACAGGCAGATTTCTGAGTTCGAGGCCAGCCTGGTCTACAAAGTGAGTTCCAGGACAGCCAGGGCTATACAGAGAAACCCTGTCTCAAAACCTAAATAAATAAATAAATAAATAAATAAATAAATAAATAAATATTACTTCTAGATTCATCTTTACTTTTTTTCCAAGTTGTATTTTTTGTTTAATGGTTTTGCTTTTGTTTGTTTGTTTTAGTTATTATTTCTTACTCTCAAAACCTTTCAGATAAGTATATTTGATTCTCTGTCTCTGTCTCTGTCTCTCTCTTTAATTTCTGTCATTTTCCACTTCTCTTCTTCCTTCCCTTCCTCTTCTGGACCTCATAACTCCCTTTCTTTCTTCCTTCTTTATGTTTCACACTTTTATTCTACAGAAGATAACACAAATCCATAAAATTTAATTATCTTAATTCTTTGTGGCCCAACTGCATTAACCATTCCAGAATGATGAAAACATTAGAACTCTCAGCACTGGGACAAGAAATCCTCCTTAGAGGAATCTGCCTCTACATTTCAAGTTACTTCCTGCTGCGATGGTGCCTGGTCAAAAGCCTCATTAATCTGTTTTCTGTCACATGCTGAACCTGAAATTTTTAGAATTATACCTTGAAATTATTAAGCCAAATCAACAAAGTTAACCATTACAGTGGATATTAGTTAAAGCTACATCTTCAAATTAACATTGCATTTTCCTTCTGTTCTACTTTTCTGATGACAGCAGTTTACACACTGCACATATGCTATACATAATGTATTTCATTTCTAGTTCAAGTGGCTGGAGTTACAATGATATGCTGCTTAGACAGCTAGCAAAGCTTTCATAATTTGTTAGCATAGTGACTCTTTTCCTAGAGCTTTTATTTTATCAATATGGTTTCCAGCTTCAGAGTCTTTGCTGAATGATGGAAATTTTTTTGTTTACTTTTGTTTCCTGTTTTGTTTAAATTCTCCCAAAGCAGGGAATTCCCAAAGCATTTAGATATAACCAAGGGAATTGCCAATAGGAGTTTGTAAGACATAGAAGAGTTTGAAGCCAGTTTAGAAAACATATCATAAATGTTAGCACTGCAGAACTAGAGTTTCTTTTCAGTGGTAGATCTGGGTAGAGTCAAGTATGTCCTACAGTGATGCATTCTGGGACACTGTAACTAAAGCAATGTTTACCACCTCTCTATATTCTTGTGTAATAAGGTTTCCTATGGAGTGTTCATTCCTAGCGCTTCACAGTCATCTCTATTCTGTACAGAGTCTACCTGGTACCAAGAAAAAGACCTGTAGCAACAAAGTTAGATATTGGTGGTTACTGAATTGCGAAATACACCCATAGTGTCCAACAAATTATAACTCACTTGTTTAACGTGCAGATTAGCAACATCAAAATTATATGAACTAGTACTTACTGTGAATGAAACACTGAAATTGTTTAATATTGTCATTCACACTAGACAGATGTAGGGAAATGGGAGGGCACATTCAGTGAGATACTCAGATCCACACAATTAATGCCTGAAATGCTCAAGGTCAAAGCCACACAGCTGAGGTCTCTGCCTGCTGTCCAAACTCCAACAGGTAGCAAAGATGCCAGATCATCTGTTCTTTACTTAGTCAGTTGTTCATCATTCCAACTTAGGATGGAAGAAAGAGAAATACAACATACACATATTATTAAGCTTCATGTCCATAGAACATGGAGGCGCAGTCATTAGTAAAAATTAACAGAATTTTCAGCCCATGAAAACAGAGTACTGATATTTGTGCAGAAAAACTTCTCAGAGAAGGGCAATTTACCTCCCTACTGCATATATGTTACTATTACCTGAAGTCAGTCTTTACTTTTACTATCATTTGAAATGGATGACAACATTGACTTCATAGATGTCCAGGATTTGCCATTTTGAGATGTCATTAGCATTTACATGGTTTATGCTGGAGAACCCTGCATACCATGCATTCAGACAGAAACACAGACAGACACATATGCACATACACAAATTGGACTCATGTGCACAGGCACTCACGCACACGCGCACACACGCAAACACACACACACACACACACACACACACACACAGGCACACACTGAGGAGATATCATGTCAATCCCTAACTATAAAGATTTAAGTATAAATATTTTTGGTCTCATTAAACTGTGAGGAACATTGAGGAATATAGTCTAAATTTATTAAATGACCACAGACCAGGCTCTAAGAGGTATGACTACTCTTCACTAATTTTAAAGTAGAGATATGTTGGGTTTTAATAAATTTGATGATATTCATAATATGAAAAAAACAAAAGTAATAAATCATTCTCATTCACAACCTCACTCTTTCCATTTTATTTGCTACTCACCTTTTAGTAATTTCATAGTAAAATTACAGAGAATTAATTATTTTATACATTTCTAAATTTATGCACTGAACTATTATAAAAGGTCACTTGGAAAGATTCAAATATGTGATTAATCAGCATGTAATTAGTTAGCATCCAAGTTCATAAGATGTAGACTGCGGGTCTCTATTTGTGTTCAGAGAGCAAATGAAACACAATCTTTCTCTAATCTTATACTAATGAAAATTAATTAATGAAAGCATACTTCAATTTCAAGAAACCACTTGGAGGCATGTGTAGATTTACCAGTACATACATGTAATTAGAAATATATAACTTCATTACCAAGATTTTTACTGTGTTTTAGCTTCATGCCATTGGATCAAGAGTACTTCAAAGAAAAATAAATAAATGATGCGGTATTTGCAATGAAATGTATTCAATATACCATTCATTGTTCTTTACAGAGGATCGAGTTTAGAAAGACCTTAGTGACCATGGAGCAATGATATTTCATTGGCTTTTATTAGAGGATGCTGCCTCCAGTACAAAGCAATTCCTTCTGGTTCTATATTAGACAGGTAAAAGTCTGTAATCCAAAAATCAATAAAATTCTTTGTTGTAATTTATATTTAATTTATATTCACATAATATTTTTGGATTACCAAAATTTATTTTTTAACTATGTCACCAAGTAACACTATTGGATTTAGTCTTGTTCTAGCTGAATAAACTTTTAGTAATTTTGATGAAAGAAGTCTTACCATAAGTGATTTTAGATTATAAAGGACCTAGAAATAACTAATATGCAACTTTCAAAGAAATGGATTTAACTATAGAAATGAAAATCTGGTTACTGTACATTTGGTTATTTTTCAAGACTCAAACATTATAACATATGTTGATTAAAAAATAAAGATGCCAATTCAAATAGTCAAATATTTGACTCTATTCTATATAAATCACTGAAAAATATCCAAAGACCCTGAGTCTTTGGGGAGTAATATATGATTAAAAATGACCCTGAGACTCCACCTTACACCAATCAGAATGGCTAAGATCAAAACCTCAGGTGACCCCACATGTGGGTAAGGATATAGAGAAAGAGGAACACTCCTCCATTTCAGGTGGGATTACAAACTGGTACAACCTCTCTGGAAATCGATATGGAGATTCCTCAGAAAATTGGAAATAGATCTACCTGAAGATCCAGCTATACCATCCTTGGGCATATATCCAAAAGAAGCCCCCCACCATGCCACAGGGGCATACGTTCCACTATGTTCATAGCAGCCAATATTGTGTTTTAACAAGATAACTTAAGTGAAAAATCAGATAAGGCTTGCCTCTGTCCTTTGAACATAGCTCAGATATTGCCTGAAAGTGATAGAAACTCTTTTAGTAGCACTAACCTGGAGTTTTGAGTTAGAAATAATTATTTCTATATTTTGAGAGTACAAATATCCTTGAGTTGAAGAAATTGAACATTCTGAAGTTCTTTGGACCACCTCCCACTTCCTCAAAGACACTGGCTCTTCTCTTAGCATTAAGTTGGTATCACTGACTAACAGGAAGCTAGACCATTAAAAGTGTTCAAAAAAAAAAAAAAAAGAGAGAAAAGGGAGGTGAGAAATGGTTTGGGGAAAGAAAATATAGGTATAACTCTAAGTAAAATCAGCATGTGTGTATGTGTCTGTGTGTCTATGTGTATGTGTGTGTAAACAACTTGGTAAACTAAGGGGCTAAATCACATGTTCTCCAAGTCAAAGTTAGAGTTTTACTTGGAGTCAATTACCTGAAAATTCAGAGTCGGTATATTTATACGGTGAGAGTAATGAGAATATCTCATTAAGAGAGAATTTCCAACTTTGAGGGAACAAAATATCTGAACAGTAAATAAATACAGAAAAATTACTTGAATAAGGGCCCTTGATGGTGGGACAGCAGGCAGAAGTCGGTGTTATACTTATCAATTACTCTTTGAAGGACTTTCCAGTATTTTTTTAGTCTTTTCTAGGCATCAGCATGTCACTCAAGTGTGGTGGAAAATTTATTGTAGGCAAAATGGTGCTAGCATTAGCTCACTCTAGACAAAGCCAGTTCTGCGAATCTCTACACCATGTTTAGATGGGAAGCTAAATACTAGTTTTCCCTGAAGATTTTGGATGGTTCCTACTTTTTTAACCTGATCCCCTTTTTCATCTGTAGTTAACTGGCCTCAGCCACATTCACCTGTTCCTTAAGCTTACAAAGGCACTTTCATTTAAGGGTCTTTGTTGAGATTCTACATCCAAGAATATTGCATGCAAATATAACTATGGCTATTTACAAACTCCATTCTTAATCAACATAAATAAACATAAATCTATTGGGTCAGTATTCTCTCTTTTCCCTCACGTCTCTAGAATCTGCCATTTATCCTTTTCAGAGATTATTCTAGATCCTCTAAATGAGAAACAGTGGACACCACCTCTAAGTAGCCTCATTTCTGTTCTTTTGGGGTTCCTTTTTTTTCTCTTTATTAGATATTTTCTTCATTTACATTTCAATTGTTATCCAGAAATTTCCCCTTACCCTCCCTCATCCCCGCCCTGCTCCCCTACCCACCCCCTCCCACATATTGGCCCTGGCGTTCCCCTGTACTGGGGCATATAAAGTCTGTATGACCAAGGGGCCTCTCCTCCCAATGATGTCCAACTAGGCCATCTTCTTCCATATGTGCAGCTAGAGAGACATGAGCACAGGGGGAACTAGTTAGTTCATGTTATTCTTTCACATATAGGGTTGAAGACCCCTTCAGCTCCTTGGGTATTTTCTCTAGCTCCTTCCTTGGGAGTCCTGTGGTCCATCTAATAGCTGACTGTGAGCAACCACTTCCGTGTTTGCCAGGCACTGTTGTAGCCTCCCATGAGACAGCTATATCAGGTCCCTTTCAGCATTATCTTGCTGGCATATGCTATAGTGTTTATTTTGGTGGCTGATTATGGGAAGGATCCCTGGCAGCTGCAGTCACTGGTTGGTCCATCCTTTTGCTTCAGCTTCACACATGATCTCTGTAACTCCTTCAGTGTGTGCTTTGTTCTTAATTCTAGGAAGGGGCAAAGAGACCACATTTTGAACTTCATTCTTCTTGAAATTCATGTGTTTAGTAAATTGTATCTTGGGTAGTCTAGGCTTCTGGGCTAGTATCCACATATCAGTGAATACATGTTATGTGAGTTCTTTTGTGATTGGGTTACCTCACTCAGGATGACACCCTCCAGATCCATCCATTTGCCTAGGAATTTCATATATTCGTTGTTTCTAATAGCTGAGTAGTACTCCATTGTGTAAATGTACCAAATTTTTTGTATCCATTCCTCTGTTGAGGGACATCTGGGTTCTTTCCAGCTTCTGGCTATTANTATCAGAGTAATCGTGGCTTCATAAAATGAGTTGGGTAATGTACCTTCAGATTCTATTTTGTTGAATAGTTTGAGAAGAACTGGAACTAGGTCTTCTTTGAAGGTCTGATAGAACTCTGCACTAAACCCATCTGGTCCTGGGCTTTTTTTGGTTGGGAGACTATTAATGACTGCCTCTATTTCTTTAGGAGATATAGGGTTGTTTAGGTCATTAATCTGATCCTGGTTTAACTTTGGAACTTGGTATCTGTCTAGAAAGTTATCCATTTCCTCTAGATTTTCCAATTTTTTTAGAATATAACCTCTTGTAGAAGGATCTGATGGTGTTTTGGATTTCCTCAGGATCTGTTGTTATGACTCCCTTTTCATTTCTGATTTTGTTAATTTGGATGCTATCCCTGTGCCTAGTTAGTCTGGCCAAGGGTTTGTCTATCTTGTTGACTTTTTCAAAAAACCAGCTCCTGGTTTGATTGGGGTTCCTTAACAACACAGAGGAGATCAAAAGTGGGATGTGAGAGATCATGGCAAACTCCTTCCAGCACACTTCTTTATTAGTTCTGGCAAAGTTAGCAGTTGAAACAGGAATTGCTGGAAATAGCTTTCTGTTGTTTGGGTACACCAAATATCTCAGCATTTTTAGAGGCATTTTTTATCCAAAAAAATAGCTATTTTATTCACATTCTTTTTAAAAGTTTAAGTTGTACTGTGTACTTCTGTAGCAGGCTTGAAATGAAAATCTGTTAAAACATTCTATGTAAAGATTAAAAGTCACTATTGTCTAACCAAGTATACTCACTCCTTTTCACACCATTCTATATTGTGTACATAAAATTCATTTTCTATTATAGTGTAATTTACTGTCTTATGATATCTAGTTTTCATCATTCCTATTGGTAGGTGAAAAATCATGAAAAATGTATCTTTTATTTACTGAGGTACTCTGAGTACTTTCAAGAGTATTTGATGCAAAGAAAAGACCTTGACTATCATTTCCTGAAAGAATGGGTAAATTCATCAATTCACTAGCCATATATAACGTCTTCTAGGAAACACTACAGGTGCCAGTAAATATTGTGAAATATTTACATTATACTACAAAGCTGTGTTTACGTATTCCTCTTTAACCATAATAGACTTAGAGAATGGGAGACAGAAAATAGGTAATCAAGTAACACTTGTGTAATTCAAAGAAATCAGTTGCTTTAAATTTAAGTTCATGTAAGTTAGTTAAGAGTTACATATCTTTTGTTTTGTTTTATTCATTAGGTATTTTAGCCTCTATAATTCAGCATGGCTGTATAACAAAAACTGAATTTCAGAATTTAATATGGAAATGATAAAATATTCTCTATTTTATCAAGTATCTTCTGCAATTTGAAATGGCATGGGTTGCTGTGGTATAAAATAGCAACACAGAGCAATCATACATTTCAATCATTTGCTTCTTTAAGTTACTTACATTATTCTGTTATCATATCATTGACCAATGCAAAAGCCATGATAAAACTTGACATGAAGAGAAAAAAACAAACAAGCAAACAGCTAACTATCTTGTGTGCATACTATTATTAGTTATAATTATAAACTAGCTACCATTGAACATGAATGCTTGAGTACGTTAACACCTCACCACTATTGCTAAAATATAAGTTTTCCATATTTTTATAGCTGTACACATATCACATACATTTACATTTTAAAGTGTTGAATAAATTTGTGATTCAGTAACAAGTTAGAAGAAATATGCCAATTTAAAGCTAGTTTTTCCTAAAGGTTTGCACAACTTATTGGATGAGGGTATTCTTGTATATATGCTTATGTGAAGGTTGAATGTGTGTGTACATTATGTGTCTATGTGTGTGTTGGGGGTGACAGGAGTCAACACTGCTCATTCCCTTAGCTTTGAGAAAGGGCCTGTCCCTAAACCTTAAGCTCACTGAGCAATGTTGCTATTACAATCACTGACCACAGCATCCAGCTTTTTATGCTGTTTGCTACATTTGTGAGTTGAGGTTATTATGCTTAAGAAGCACCCACTTTTCTGATGGAACCATTTCCTCCATCCTAGAAGTTGTTGCTTTTTAAAATGCCTCAAGTGAAGCTCTCATGGTTAAAGCATTTTTTATATTCATTACCCTTCCTCTTTGATCAGATCCTTTGTTGTAATTTTTCAAAAGAAAATTATTTTTAAATTTGAATTTGAGCAGTAAATTAAAAAGGTCCCCAGTGAGGAGAGCTAGAGAAAGAACTACCTAAAGAGCTGAAGGAGCTTGCAGTCCCATAGGAGGAACAACAATATGAACCAAACAGTAGCCCCAGCTCTCCCAGGAACTAAATCACCAACCAAAGAATACACATAGAGGAACCCATGTCTCCAGATGCATACGTAGCAGAGGATGGCCTTGTTGGACATTGATGGGAGGAGAGGCCCTTGGTCCTATGAAGGCTTGATGCCCCAGTGTACGGGAATGCCAGGACAGGGAAGCAGGAGTGGGTGGGTTGGTGAGCAGAAGGAGGGGGGATGGGATAGGAGTTTTCAGAGGGGAAACCAGGAAAGGGGATAACATTTGAAAGGGAAATAAACTAATTATCTAATAAAACAAATCTAAATGAATTGGCCTTTACTTTCTTGGTGGTATTATTTGACATTTCAAGCTGTGTCATGTGATATCACACTGCCATATACTCTTAAAAAGAGCCTATGAATTCAGTCTGTGACTCATGGTATCTCTGCTTGTTCAAAGCTCATGTATTTCTTCTCTTTAGTTACATTATTTGGTCATTAACCAATATTTTTATGTATTTAAGTTTAGAGCTGTTTTCTCCCTGTGAATTCACACACACACACACACACACACACACACACACACACACACACCCCTTTCATTTTCCTACCAGAGCAGATGTGAGAGTTGAAGGTTGATTAGTCCTGAGACCTTCATCAAAAGAGACTGGGGTGAGATTGTAAGTTGGGGGTAGGGGTGGGGTGGAGTAGAAGAAAACATTACTCTTCTTGGCCTTTTGGGGAATTTCCTAAAACAGTTTAATAGATTCAATTAAGGTAAACAAAGTCTTCATTATACAGTGGACTTATGCAGCTGGTAAACTTTGAAAGTACAAAATGACCATTTTCTCTACTTTTTACAATTTAGCTCATCTAAACATATGAGGAAATCTGAATTGTCCATAGACCACATAGGACAATTTGTCATGTTCATGGATGTACTTACTTACTCTGGCCAGTTGCCTTAAAATATAATATCTCTTTTTACTTCAGGGATATAGAAATTATGTATATTCTGCATATTATGTTAGATGATCATGTGTAAATGACTGCCATTAAATCAGAGTTCTTATGAAAATACACTCTAAATATTAAGAAATATGCATTCATACACACCAAGTCTAATCCTTTTTTTCTGAAGAAGCACAATAACCCCTAGAAAAAAGTTCCATTATCAATTTCAATATATTCAGCTCTCCATATTTCTTTAGCTATGTTGCGATACATAACTGAAATTAATAATGTGATCAAAATTTTATCTTTAAATAGGTTAAGAATTGTACTTTTATCTTCTGTTAAGATAATTTGGTCCCAATAGGAGGAACAATAATATGAACTAACCAGTACCCCCCATAGCTGTATCTGTAGTTGCATATGTAGCAGAGGATGGCCTGGTCAACAATCAATAGGAGGAGAGGCTCTTGGTCTTGTGAAGATAATATGTACCAGTACAGGGAAATGCAAGGGCCAGGAAGTGGGAGTGTGTGGGTTGGGGAGCAGGGTGGGGGTGAGGGTATAGGGGACTTTTGGAATAACATTTGAAATGTAAATGATTTTTTTAGATTATTTTTTTCTTTTTTCTTTCAAACGACACAATTTGTCATTTATAAAAATATTTTTCTTTAATCTTTTAAGTCTAGAAATTTACAGAGACTATCGTTTACCTTTAGTGTTTCTCTTTTCTTTATCTTTGGTTTTGAAAACTATAACAGTGGTGATAACGGACATAGACTTCCGGATTAGGGTATTTACGCTGCTAGGTGCAGCTCCTCTGTGGTTATTTGTGTTATGAATGGTGTATGTGAAAATTAGTTAAAACAATCAAAATAAAATTTTATATTGCTGGATGTAAAAGTATCTAAGTTACATTGACTGCTCAATTTTTGTTGTTGTTGTTCTGTGACTTTTCCAGAAATATGATTAGAGTTTGAAAACCAGAGAGATATAGTAGAATTATAGTGTATATTTTTTATCCAGTTTACACCTGGCTTGTTACATGATATCTTTGTATTGTATGGTCCACTAAAAGCTGAACTTCATCCTTCCACTAGCTACTTCTACCGATCCTACGAAGGAACTGCTTTGAAGCATTCTCAATGCATGTTTAGTGTAAGCATTTCTTTGTTTGTTTATTTATTACTCCCAATTGACCAGCTCTAAGTACTCTGCATCTTTTAACCTTTGGAATAATTTTCCAGTCCCTAAATTGGATATAGACACTTGCATTTTTTCATTTGACTTGAAAATGAATTTAGTTCATTGTCTTAAATCAGAATTTCTCTTACCATTTTTGTTTCTCCATGGACATTGTCCACCCATCCTATGTCTATTTATAATCCTATAAATAAAGATATTGTGTGTTAGTTTTCTTTCAGTATGGCCTGGAATTTATATTAGCAATAATCACAAGTTGCCATCCATATACCTAATAATCTACTATCAAGCAAACTCAAATTACAATATTTTCATTTTTTGTTCCTGCTCTTGAATCCTTTTGCATCCTCCATTCTGTCTTACTGGTTCCACCTACTGGAAAAGATTCAAACAAATCCACCATTCTTATCACTCAATAAAAGAAAAATAGTCCCTTAAGGTGCTCCTGCTCTCGTGAGGTGGATTAAAGGCAATCAAAGCCTTTAAAGAGTGAATTAATTAATCAAAGTTAGGCTTCAGAATCCATCTGAGACACGTAATTTTGAAGAACACCTGGTCCTTTTTATCACTACTAAAATTCTTTGTTCTAAAGCCTTTCTTGTACTTTCTAATGCACAAAGAAAGGCTCGGGGAATGTATAATTCTAGTACAGACTAACTAAATATAGAACCACAATTTGAATTGCAAATAGTGTTTTTCTTTTCAATGGTAGAAATTACATGCCTTACAACCCATGGAATAGGAATTTTATTTTCCTTTACATCTCAATTATTTTTTCCTGTAAGGTG